>CANXYC010646807.1:0-15374 GCA_948193065.1 Aleurites moluccanus | reverse complement strand
CCTAGCTGCATTTTTGGAAGTAAGTTTATATATACAATTCTGCATTTATACATCACATGGCATATCATATATATTATATTTGATTTAATGCTTAAAACCCTAGTCGCATTTAAAAAGTTAAATTGGAACGTAAACTAAATTGTTGTACCGACCAAAAATTATCTTAAATTTCCATTGGATGAGATTTGAAATCTAAATAGTGTTTTGACCTGATACTTGGCCTAATCCTTTCCCCTAACCCTAAACTCCAAAGTAAGGTCATATAGACCCTCTGAATGTATTCCCTACACAGAAAACCATAAACTCCTCGAAAATCCTAAAATGGACCTGTAATCCACTTTACCAGTTGGGTTAGCAAAATTGGGCCCCAGTGGGCCCGTTTCTTAACTTTTGCCAAAGTGCTTATTGGATACATGTGATATAGAAATAAGTTGTTATGTGTAAATTGAGCTATAATTATGAGCCTATATTCAGTTAATGAGACTTTTGCATATGGTAGCATAACAGGGCTACTACGACGGGGTAGCGGGATTACCCGTCAACCGTGTGCACACTGGTATTTATTTGACCCTTGCTAGAGAGGGGAGTTATATTCTCTAGTCGTGAGAGCCGATCACTTTCATGTACCTATTGGTTTGTGCGATTGCGCCATTTATATACATTGGATAGCACAATTGTGCATATTGGACATATTGGTTCTATTTACCTGTTGTATCATATGTATTGTGACTCATACCACATGATCATATTGTTTACCTTATCTTAAGTATTTCATATGCCTTATCCATAGTTCATAACTTATGTCTTCGATTTTATTTTTATATACCACTGGTCTTATCTTGGAAAATATTGCTACTAACCTTTTTCAGGCTTCAATTCGACTGTGATGGTATTTAAATTTTCATGCATTTTTGTATATATCTACTTACTGAGTATTTATACTCACTTCCGTAGTTGTTAATCTTTTCAGGTGACGGTGAGGTCCGGGTTTCCACAGGCACATCCCTCTCCGCCGTGGACCTTTGTTTTATATATGTAAAGACTAAGTTTAAATCTTTTGCTCTGTAAATTGGTCTAGTTGCTCCATGGTATTGTAATATTAAGTTTGAGTAATTGGACTTTATATGTATGTACCTACTTATGTATGATTATGGTGTAGTTATCTATTTTGGATGATTTAATAGGTATGAAATGATGGTGGTTGTGATATGTTTTGAGAAGTATGAATGAATTGATGAAGTGGAGATGAAGAGAGTTGAAAAATAATATTGGAAGTGCTAAATTTTGTAATTTGATAAATGAGCATGTTGAAATTACAGAGGAGACTCTGCCGGATTTTTGGCAGGGCATAGGCGTGTTGTATGGGAATGAGAATTTATATGGATTAGAATATAAATAAGCATGAATGATATTGTATAAGATGAGCTCTTAGATGGATTAAAATTGTAAGTATTGGCTATATAGTATTAGGGGTTCATTAAGGTACTGGTGGCCACTAGCATATCCTGTATCCTTGGACCGTCGTGGCTCCCCGGTTTGAGTCGTGACAAAATCATCCTTGCATGCACAACATTTATGACATCCATAAATGCATAGCATTATAAATCATCCTACATCATTATTGTGTTTGTTTGGAACTAACACATGATAGGAAAAAGAAAGAAATTACAGCTAACGGCCTCTCAGATGGCGTAGACGAATACCTTCTAGCCGACTAAGTCGTTCCCCCTAAATATCAATGCAAAGTTGAATCTGTTTCCACGAGTCATTTGGTAAGTATAGCGAAACCCTTCTTTGCAAAAGACTGCATAAACAAAGGAAAAGATCAGAACCATCATCAAGAAAGGTATAACTTATTGAACTCAAAGCTCATTTCAATTTGAGGCATCCTTAATTATATGTTACTTCTTTCAAAATTCAATGTATCTAACTCCTTTTCAAATTGCACATTGGCAAATCAAAGATCATTTTCAAAAGCCCACGTAAACCGTGAAAAATCCCAAATCATTTTCAAAGTCCATGAAAATCTTGGCAAAACAAAATCATTTAAGCTCAAGCAGCGTTGGTAAATCAAAAGTCATTTTAAGCCTAAGCAACCCTTGGCAAGCCAAACTCATTTTAAGCCCAAACAGCCCTTGGCAAATCAAAAGTTATTTTGAACCTAAGCAACCCTTAGCAACCAAAAGTCATTTTAATACTAAGTAGCCCTTGGTAAAACAAAGTCATTTTAAGCCCAAATAGCCTTTGGAAAATAAAATCATTTTAAGCCTAAGAAGCCCTTGGCAAATCAAAAGTCATTTTAAGCCCAAGCTGCCCTTGGCAAAAAAAAAATCATTTCAAATCCATGCCGCCATTGGAAATCAAAATCCATTTTCCATCCAAATTCATTTTGAAAGATGTTTGAAGCAAAAAACCTTTCACCTGTATCAATTCTCATCCTGTGAGTTTGACATAACACAAATATCATCTTCAACACAACATTATTATCAGCCTAGTATAGAGTTAGGATCCCTTATTTTAAGACCTATAGCAAAGTTAGGCCTCCTCTTTCTAAAGTCAGCCATCCTAAGGGAATGCTTTAGGATCTTATCACACCATCCTAAGGTTATGCTTTAAGATCTTATCAGACTTTCCTAAAGGTATGCTTTAGGAGCTTTTCAAATCATCCTAAGGGTATGCTTTAGGATCTTATCAGACCATCCTAAGAGTATGCTTTAAGATCTTATCACACCATCCTAAAGGTATGCTTTAGGATCTTATTAGACTTTCCTAAAGGTATGTTTTAGGAGCTTTTCAGACCATCCTAAGGGTATGCTTTAGGATGTTATAAGACCATCCTAAGGGTATGCCTTAGGTTCTTATGAGACTTTCCTAAGGGTATGCTTTATGAGCTTATCACACCATCCTAAGGGTATGTTTTAGGATCTTATCAGATCATCCTAAGGGTATGCTTTAGGATCTTATCAGACCACCCTAAGGGTATGCTTTAGGATCTTATCAAACTTTCCTAATGGTATGCTTTAGGAGCTTATCACACCATCCTAAGGGTATGCTTTAGGATCTTATCATACTTTCCTGAGGGTAGGCTTTAGAAGCTTTTTAGACCATCATAAGGGTATGCTTTGAGATCTTATTAGACTTACCTAATGGTATGCTTTAGGAGCTTATCACACCATCCTAAGGGTATGCTTTAGGATCTTATCATACTTTCCTAAGGGTATGCTTTAGGAGCTTTTCAGACCATCTTAAGGATATGTTTTAGGATCTTATCACACCATCCTAAGGGTAGCTTTAGGATCTTATCATATCAACCTAAGGGTATGCTTTAAGATCTTATAACACCATCCTAATGGTATCTTTAGGATCTATTTACCTAATATGATCGTGGTAGCTTGTGTGTACTATCATTATGATTACATTCCAAGGAAAGTAACCATGATGAGGGACAGCTGTGAACACCTAATTTTCATAACACTGGACTTCAAATAAATTTATGTCAAACTTAATTGGGCCCCTGTAAGCTCGAAAAGTGGAAAAGACAGACAATCAGATGCGCGGGAAAATCCCACCGAATAAGATCTAGTGGATCTGCCTAGAAGGCTTGGTGGATCCACCAATGTGTCTGGTCTATCATACCAAACACACTGGCAGATCTAGTGTCACTGGTTGGCGGATCCACTAATGTGTTTGGTGTCTAACATTAGACACGCTGAAGGACCAAGCCTCACTGGCTGGATTTGCCAATGTGTCTGGTGTCACTAGTGCTCCAAACTGCCGCCACCTTCAGAGCTCTATGACACCAATGTGTCTGGTATGAGTTGCCAAAGCCATCCAGTATAACCACAAGATCTACACCAAAAATGACTGAAATATCCTTCAAAAACTCTATAAATAAAGCCTCACCCTCATTTGCAAAACACACCTTGCCTCTTTAGTAGACTTGTCCTCAAGAAGCTCTCTCTCTCTTTTCCCTCCAATACAACTCTCCCAAGGTTTTGCCTTCCTTAGGTCCAAAATCGCCCTCTTCAAGATCTTCCTTGGGCATTAAAGAGTTTAATGATTTAAAGAAGGCTAATAATGTCTTAAATTAATCTTCTTTAGATTAATTTAGCAAAGATCAAGCAGTTAAGGCCATCGGGCCGCCCAAAAATAAAAAAATAAAATGAAACTCTAGTCCGACATGGAACTCTGACCACCCCCAATCTGCTTATCTCCATAGAAGGTATAAAGTATATTTTATCATGATTAGGATCTTTATCAAACGAAAATCATTTTAAGTCCAAGCAGCCATTGGAACCCAAATCCTTCGCAAGAAAGGCGAACTACACGAATTTTGATTCCTATTCAAATGGGATACGTAGGCATGCTCTTTAATTGAGCATCAAATCCAAAACCCCAGTAAACCATTTTCCATTTATTGGCTTTAATACAGTTATTTTGAAGAATTTATGATTAACCTAGAATCCATAAGGGCTAGAGTTAATATCTTCAATTATTATTATTGCAATTATTTAATCTCTTTACCACTTTTCTATTTATTTACTACTTTAGCATCCATAAAATGATTATGCATATTAAACTGCTCACGAAATTATAATATTAAGTCAGAATCCATTTTAAGCCAAGTCAGAATTTCTTAATTCAAGAACCTAGTCCCTAAATTTAAATTTGTTTGAAGGTCTAGTAGTTTTATCCATTGTGAAAATTTTAAATTTGAGTCATTTTGGATTTTTCCTTATATTTTCCCAACAAAAAATAAAATTAAAGTGGCGACTCCCCGAAACTCATTTTCAAAACAGACTTGAACTCGAAATAGATTTCGAAACAAAAGCGAAACAAAACTTTTCAGTGAATTAAAGAAACAGAACCTCTAGTCAGCTAGGTATTCTAGTGACGTGAGATCAAACCCTTTTAAAATAGAAGTGCGACCGCCAGATCTCCGCGGTGCTATCGGGTGAGGCCTCGCAGGATGTTGAAGAGTAGTATGAAGAGATAAAGGACATGACTGATATTTATGATGAATCCTTAGAACCTCATTCTTGCTATGAATACTTATTTGCTAGATTTGAGGAATGGAGAAATGAAGTGATAACTGAGTCCAAAGTACTCCAAAATGACATGATTAGGCTTTATAATGTTCTACGTGTTGAGGCAATAGCTAATGAAGATCTAGAAGAGAATAGAAAGAATGAAGATGAGGAAGATTCGAAAGAAGAAGATCCAGAAAAAGAAGATCCAAAAAAGGATGAAGATTAAGGCCATAAATAAAATAGTTATCTTATTAGGGACATAAATCAAACATTTAAAATAAAACAAGATTATAGTAATACAATTTTGGGGTCATTTTAAGTGCCTATCCCTTTCATTCTTTTATTCACTAATGATTAAATGTGAATGAATCACACAAATAGGAATAGGCCACTCCATCTATTTCTTCCCAAATCAATCAATGAAATTATAAGTGACAAGGTCTTAACCTTATGCATTCATGCATTCATAGTTAGTACTTAGCTTTATAGCCATAACAAAAAATGGGTAAGCATAAAGAGAAAGGTCACGCTACCTAGTACAAAGAAACTAGAAGGTTGGAAAGAAAAGGAAAAGAGGAAAGCCTTGACTTAACTAAGATCTGCAAGAAATTATATTAGACCCTATTATTGGATTGGATCTCCAAAACTTTACCCAGCACATCTACAAGAGATAGCATTATATAAAAAAGTTTCTATTTTGATCTCGAAGTTGAACCCAATGAAGTAATTACTAAGATGACATATGAAGGAAATAAGTAAAAGCAACTCGAACGTACAATTAAGAAGGTACTAGATATGGAATTTAGGGCTACCCTAGAGAATCATCAACAAGAGGCCCTTATACAAGTCCTTTCATGACTAACTCATGTTAAGGATGTGACTCAAGAAGTGAGTGAACAAAACTAGGGACCCTAATCCTAATAAGGTGGTAAATATAGATGATAATTACGATGTAGACCTAAACTATGAAATAGGAAAGGCCCGAAAGACTGAGGTGGTCCATAAGGGGTATGCGAACTTGTTTAAACAAGTTGAAAAAGATGCATACCATGCTTAAAAGTACTAGTATTAATGGGGTTTATGATATAGAGTAGCTAGATATCACTGCGGGAGAAGACCTTCCTTTAATGTTCAAAATCCAAAATTTACAAAAGTTTAATAGAACCAGTGATCCTAGAGTACATTTAATGCAATATGCCACCATTATGGGGGAGCTACTAGAATTACAAAGGCCCATATTACTAAGTTTTTTGTTTTATCTTTGATAGGGCCACCGTCTGTTGGTGTTATGACCTAGACAAGACAGTGAGATGGACTAGAGAGATCTAGCTTAAAATTTTGTTCAGCAATACTCCTATAATATGCAAATAGATATGACTTTGCATGACTTGGAAACCACCCGACAAAAGTACAACGAAACTTTTATGGAGTACAAGACTAGGTGGCCATAAAAGGATACACAAATGAAAAATAGACCAGAGGTTAAGGACCAATTAAGTTGTGTGTGAAGGGAACCACTAGTGAGATTCATGAAAAGTTGTGCTATATTCTTTTAGCCAGTTTTGAGCAGCTATATGAGGCATGTATCCAAGTAGAGGATACATTGAATGAAAAGAAGAAATATTGAGCTAAAAGGAATGAAAATAGTCATTGTAACCCGAAGGGGAGTAAAGGAAATGCTAAGATGGCGGATGTAATGTAATACCCTATAAAAGCTTATCATATTTTTATGATTAAAGTTCTCAGTATGTGGTTTGAAATTATCGAAATGACTAAAAATAATTTTAAAAACTCAGTTAGAGAGAAAACGAAAAACTTTTTCAGAAAATGTTGGTGTCAATATCGCTGCCGCAAAAATAGCAGTCTGGTCGACAGATGAATTTCTGATTCTAACTAAGGGGTAAGTGATTATGCATATGCATGTGTAAACACAGTAAAAATAAAGAGGTGAAAATGTTTAAGAACACTGATAAAGTAAGCAATGGAAAAACCGTAAACAAAGAGAACTTTAGGGGGTATTGTGGAATTTGGACAATATGAGTTTCAGAACGACTCTAAAAATATTTTTATTATAAAGTATTAATAAAAATAAGATGTTTGAATATTCACTTTGAAATCCAAATCCTGACGAAATTGTCAGAATAAATTACCGTAGGAAAATATGGCAAAAGCACAATTTAAGAAAAGTTGAAGGACCAAACGGAAATTTGCCAAATATGACTTACTATATAAGCCACACTTAGAAATTTTTTGGCCATTTTCCTTCTCTTCTTGTCTGAAACTTGCTTCACCCATTTCTTTTGATTTTTCTTCCATTTTGTTATGGAAAATCTATGGAAACTTGATTTAAACAACAGATAATCCATCCTCCATCCATTTGCCACCATAGGAAACAAGAAAAATTCAAGAACAAAGGACTTCAAGATTTTGGCCACTTCACCATTTTGAGGTAAAATGTTATTTTGGTTAATTTTATGTTTGATTTAGGGTTAATTGATGTTAGTTAGATTGGGTAATTAGTTTAATTGCATCAATTGATGCATATAGTATTTTTACCCAATTTTCAAACCCTAAACCTAAGTTGTATGAATTGATTTTATGCAAATGGATTAGTATGTGTAAATTGAATATAGAATCAATTAATTGGAAGTTAATAGATGAATCATTGATGGTTGAATTATTGTAGAAAATTCAATTGAAGAAATTTGTCGATTTTGCCTACTTTGAGGAATTTGAAGAAATTGGTGGCAAACCAATTTTGCTAGGTAATTTGAAGTGTTAGGTGAGTTTTGTATACATCATATATTATGCCTAAAGTGATAAAATGTCAATTGGAACTCATGCAAAAAGGCCATTTTGACCGAACACTAATTAAGGTAAATTACCTTGGTTTTTGGCTTGTTTCTCTATGCCAAATTGATCCATTTGATGATATTTATTGATGTGTATATAATGCCTATGGAATTGCTTTCAATGTGTATTGTTTTTGACAATTGGGGCAATGTCAATGTTGCACCAAAACCTTGCAAAAATGTCTATTGTTGATTGCACATCAAGTGTTCGATAAAATGCTTAGCTCAAAAATCCATAGGCCAACCATTTGAATGCCATCGTCGTCAGCGATAATGGCATGCCAATTGCGTTAACTTTTTGGCCATAAATGACCAACTTATGCTTGATCCCATTGTTGGTTGATAGACCTTTGGTAATTGTATAATAGATTGTTATTGATATCTTATTGATTTTATTGCTCATTGATTGATTGATGATGAATTATTGATATTTGGTGATGCCATTATTGAGAATGGTATCTATTGATATGTTTATTGATTCTATTGATTTCGATGTGATTTGATAGAGCTATCGCCCAGACAGAGTAGTGAGTGCATACTGTCGGTATTGTGCACAACATATATTGTTATGCCCTAACTGAGAAAGGCTATGAGTCCTAGTCATAAGACCTGATTCGTCTTATGTTTATTGATATGAGATTGATTTATGCTTGACACATTTCTATGCGTATCACTCTATTATCTGTCATTATCCGTCATTATCTATCTTATCCATGTGATATACTTTCCATTGATGTGATTGTTGACTTACAGCCATATTCTGTACTTGACTCTATATCCAAAGATTTTGAGCAAATTGATTCATTTACTTCATTTGCCTATTGTTTATTGATATTCCACTATCTATCTCTTGATCGATGTATATTAGATTCACTGAGTATTATATATACTCACCCTCTCACTGTTTCGCTCTCTACAGAGTAAGAGGTAGATATCCTAGCATTTTGACTCTCTGTGGATTCTGCAATATATTAGCAGTGTAATTATATTAAACACTAAATATTTTTCTATGTTCATATCCTAGCTGCTCCATGGGTTATGTACGGTATAGTTAGTATATGAACATGTATGTATAGTTATATTGGAGATTAATTAATGATATGACTTTGGTAATTACAGAAAGTTACAGAATGAATGACAGAGTATCATAATAAATAGTGCTTATGTGAGTGAATGAATATAGATTGTTATATGATTGATGATGGGTATAGATGATTCCGCTATGATATTATGTGGTATGTGATTGTATTGTAGTGATTCATGGATTCTACGGGTACCGGTTGCCTCGGCATCTCCCGCACCCTAGGACTGTCACGGCTCGCCAAAGTGGGTCATGACAAAGATGGTATCAGAGTTGTAGGTTTACAGATATTAGAGCTGTAGGTTTATAGATATCAGAGCTCTAGTTTTACAGACATCAGATCTAGGTTACAGAGGAATAGAAACTAAGTATAGTATGGGTAGAGTTAAGTGGACCATGGAGCATAGGAATTCTTGTATCATCTTTTATTGAATTCGTCAAGTATGTGTATAAGTATTCTACATATCTGTAATATACTGAGTACGTGTTCTATTTTTTGATAGTTTACAGAGATGTCTAACGATAGAGATAGGGATACCATAAAGGCAAAGGTAGCCTCTAATAAGTCTCTGGTCAGAGAGTTTTCTATTTTCGAGGAACTATCCAAATCTCGACAGTCTACATAGGAGACAGAGAGGAGTGATGACCCCTGAAGGATAGAGATGATGAGGGGAATGATGGATCTACTTAGGGAACTAGCATATTTGAGGCGGGAATGATAGAATGTACCGCCGCCTCCAGTGCCAGCAGTAGTGCCACCTCCTGTTGCACCTACTGCAGTACATGTTGCTCCAACTCCTGTACAACTGGCTATGGTTCTTGGAGAGCCTATTATACAGAGAGTCCGCCGAGTTATTGATGAGCACGGAGTTTCTATGTTTAGCTTTCTAAAGCTAAACCTGCCTAAGTTCAGAGGTGATAGAGGCAATGAGCCTAATGATTTTCTTGAGCAGGTTGAGAAGGTAGTTAGAAGACTACCTTGTTCTGATATCAGGGAAGTGGAGCTTGTGGGTTTGTTACTAAAGGGGAAAGCCTGGATATGGTTTTGTTGTAAGATGGAGCCCAGATTGTATAGCGATCATCCTCCTATTTGGGCTGAGTGTAGACAAGGACTGATTGATGAGTTCCTGACATAAAGGGTAAAGACCCAGAATTTGATACAGTTTGAGCAGCTTAAGGAGGGTATCAGATCAATTGAGGAGTATGCTAAGAAGTTTATCGGATTGAGCAGATATGCTACCCAGATTGCTCCTACTGAGGCAGATTTGATTAGCCGGTTCAAGAGGGGTTTACATGTCTCCTTGTATAATGCCCTACTGGCTACAGAGTTCACATCTCTGACTACCTTCATTGATAAAGCTAATTAGATGGAAGAGAAATACAAGTCAGAGAGAGAGAAGAGGGTTCAGAAGAGGAAAGGAGGACCTGGATCACAGAGTAGGAGGGGGGAGAGCAGCTCCCATCCTAGACAGATTGAGCCAGTACCCAGGTTTGATCAGAGACCTTCGTCTGGCAGTCAAAAGAGGAGGACATAGAGTAGAGGACCTCAAGTGCAGTCTGCACCTTCTTATTCTCAGGGTTCCTCAAGACCTGTTACACAGATGCCCATTATGCCTACTTGTAGTTTTTATGGTAGAAGGCATAGAGGGGAGTGTCGACGACAGTCAGGTTCCTACCTGAAATGTGGGCAACATGGTTATTTTATTAGCAACTATCCCTTATGAGGTGATTAGTAGCCATCTGTTATAGTTTCTCATCCTACTGTTCAAATGAGTTAGAATGTTGCCAGAGAGGCTCTTGATAAGGGCAAAGATAGAGGACAAGCATCTAGCAGCAGTCAGACCCCAGCAGGCAGAGGCCAGGGGTGAATTTTTACTGTGAATGCTCAGGAGGCACAGGGATTTGGCAATGTGGTTACAGGTACTATTTTGATACAAAATGAGATTATTGATGCTTTGTTTGACTCTGGTGCTCCATATTCATTTATTTCACCTCAGTTTGCACCTAAGTTACATAAAGATAGACAGTTAATGATTGTGCCTCTAGTGATAGCTACTCCTATAGGAGAGAGTGTAGAAGTGGATTATTATTATCCTGCTTGTGTGATTGAAATAGATGATAACATTCTACGTGTTGATTTGATTAAACTGCCTGTATTAAAGCTTGATGTGATCCTTGGTATGGATTGGCTAACAACACATTGAGCAGTTATTGATTGTTATAGAATGAGGTTTAAATTCCAGCCTGAGGGGCACCTTGAATTTGAATTCCTGGGTGATCTACAGGAGTTTGGAATCATTTTTATTTCTGCTATCCAGACTAGAAGGATGATAGGGAAAGGTTGTTCAGCATACCTTGCCTATGTGATTGATTTGCAGAAGATTTCTGTAGATATTGATCTGATACCAGTGGTTCGGGAATTCTTTGATGTCTTTCCTGAAGAATTGCCAGGATTACGCCCAGATAGGGAGATAGAGTTTGAGATTAAGGTGTATTCAGGCACCGATCCAATATCCATTCCTCCGTATAGAATGGCACCAACAAAGACTTAAAGGTGCAATTACAGGAGTTATTGGATAGAGGATTTATTAGACCGAGTAATTCTCCGTGGGGTGCTCCAGTATTGATTATGAAAAAGAAAGATGGCTCTCTGAGGATGTGTATTGATTATAGGCAGCTGAATAAGATGACAGTGAAGAATAAATATCTGTTCCACGAATTGATGATCTATTTGATCAATTGCAGGGTGCTAGTCATTTCTCTAAGATTGACTTGAGATCTGGGTATCACCAATTGAGAATCAAGAATGGTGATGTACCCAAGACTGCTTTCAGGACCCGGTATGGACATTATGAGTTTTTGGTGTTGCCAGTCGGGTTGACTAATGTACCTGCTGCATTTATGGATCTGATGAACAGGGTGTTTAGGTCATTCTTGGATAAGTTTGTCATAGTGTTCATTGATGACATTCTTATCTATTCTAGGAGTGAGGAGGAGCATACAAAGCATCTGAGGATAGTATTGCAGACACTTCAAGAGCATCAGTTGTATGCTAAGTTGTCTAAATGCCAGTTCTGGCTAACTGAAGTGTGTTTCATTGGTCATGTGATTTGTAAGGATGGCATTATGCTAGATCCTCAGAAGTTTGAAGCAGTTGCAAATTGGCCTCATCCTTCTAATGTTTCAGAGATTCGTAGTTTCCTTGGTATGGCATGATACTACAAGAGATTTGTGAAGGATTTCTCCAGAATTATTGCTCCGTTGACTAAGCTGACTCGGAAGCAGGAGAGATATCTGCGGACTGATGAGTGTGAAAGTAGTTTTCAGACTTTGAAGTCTTGGCTCACTAATGCTCCAGTATTAGTATTGCCATCAGAGGATGAGAAGTTTATAGTATATTGTGATGCTTCTCGAATTGTATTGGGATGTGTTTTGATGCAGCTTCGAAGAGTGATTGCGTAATACCCTAGGAAATCATATCTTATATGCATGATCTAATTCTCAGTATGTGGTTTAAAGGTATGGAAATGATGAGAAATAATTTTAAAGACACAGTTAGAAAGCGAATAAAATACTTTTCTGGAAATTATCGGTGTCGGAAACACTGCCAAGAAAATAGCAGTCCAAGCAACAGTTGAATTTGTGATTCTGATTAGGGAGTAAAAGATCACATAAATGAATATGTAATTATGGTAAAAATAAAGAGGTGAAAAACATTTAGGAATACTGAAAAAGTAAGTAATGGCAAAACAGTAAATAAATAGAACTTCGAGGGGAATAGTAGAAATTGGTTTGTCTGGGTTTCAGAATGGTTCTGAAACTATTTTTATAAATAAGTATAAATAAAAATAAGCCTTTTGATTCCCAACTTTGAAATCCAATTCTCAACAGAATTGTTAGAATAAATTACAGAAGAATTTGGGGTAAAAGTATAATTATTTGAAAGTTTAAAGACCAAAACGGAATTTGCTATTTTTGCTTAATATATAAGAATGCCTTGGCCAATTTTCTATCATCTTTTTCCTTTCTTCCTTGGTGGCTGAACCACTTCCTTGCTTTTTCTTCATTTCTACATCAAATTACTTAGAGAAAAATCATAGAAAACTTAAGTTTAGGCATTATTCTTCCATTCTCCATCATTGATTTGCCTGAAATCATAAAGGAAATCAAGCAATCCTTCCCTGGTCAATTTGGCTAGATCATCCAATTGAGGTAAGCAATTGATTTGTTTGAATTTATGGTTTATTTGAATGATTTAGACATTGAATTAGATGGGTTTTAGGTTAGATTGCATCAATTGATGCATTTGTTAAGTTTTCCCTAATTTCCAAACCCTAACCTAAGTTGTATAATTTAGCTTGATTAATTAGTGTTAGTTTATGTTGCTTAAGCTTAGAATATGTTAATTGGAGGCTAATGGATGATGAATTTGTGATTGGTTTGGTGTAAAAAAATCAAGATTTCACAAGTTGTGCTTATTGCCTCCTTTGAAGCTTTTGGTGGGAAATCAATTTTCCAAGCCAATTTATGGTGTTAGGTGACTCTTATATACATCATTTAACATGCCTATGTCATTGAAATGTTGATTGGAAACCATATGCAAAACCCTCATTTTGGCCGAACCAAAATCACTATCATTGCCTATGTTTTGTTTGATTTTTCCTTTATATTCCTTAGCCAATTTGATTCCTTAAATGTTGTTTAATATTGTATATTTGTTTCCTATTGTGTTGCCTACAATGTGAACTTGTTGTTGGATGAATTGGGCATGTCAAATTTGCACCAAAACCTAACCTAATGGCTTGCCCAATTATGCCCACCATGTGTTTGATAAAATGCTTAGTTGTTTTGCCATTGGCCTATCATTCCTTCATCCATAGGCCTACCAATTTGAATGTCATTGTCGCCAGTGACATTGACATATCAATTATGCCTACCATTTGCCAATGTATAACCAATCTTTGTTCCATACCTTTGTTGTTTACCAAACCATTTACCATTGCATAACTATTGCTTATTGTTATTCCTATGATCCAATTACTACTTGAAATGACTGATATTGAGATAATTGCTATTGGTGATATTATTGTTGCATAATGATATCTAATGATATGTTTCATTTTTATATTGACCCTAATATGGCTTGACAGAGCTGCCGCTTCGACAGGGTAGTGGGTACATACTGTCGGCAATGTGCACATTGATTACTGATGCCCTAGCTGGGAAGGGTTCTGATCCTAGCCATAAGACCTGATCAGTCTTATGCTTACTGATATTGATATGACTGGAGACTGTATGTTTACATATAGTCCATAATGTTCTGGCCCTTTATCCGTCTTTCCATATTACACCTTTTCCTTTGATATGACTATTGACCATTCTGTCATTTTTTGATATTGATTCTATAATCTGATTATATTAAACGACTGTCATTATTGTTACCATTTGGGATTTATCCAAACCATATTCATTGGCGATGCATATTAGATTCACTGAGTATCTTATATACTCACCCCTTTTTATTGTCTTCCATTTCAGGTGCTAAGTAGATAGCAGAATCCTCATTTCAGACTCTCTGTGGATTTCTGCAGTCTTGGTTATCGATGTAATTATTTTGAATATTGAATTTTTGATATTCATAATCTAGTTGCTCTATGGGATATGTATGGGTTAGTTAAGATATGAACATGTTGTATGATATTATATGCTATTTGAGTATTGATATGTTATATGATGATGGATGTTACAGCCAACAGCAAAATTTTCAGACAATTTTACAGAATTGCAGAATAAATAGTAACTAAGTAAATGAATAATAAATTGATGGTTATAGATATTGCATGTGATACTTGGTTCTACGGGTGTCAGTCGCCATTGGCATCTCCAGCATCCTAGGACCGTCGCGATCCGAAAATGAGTCATGATAGATTGCTTATGCTTCTCGCCAATTAAAGAAGCATGAGGGAAACTATCCGACACATGATTTAGAGATGGCAGCTGTAGTGTTTGCATTGAAGATCTGGAAGCATTATTTGTATGGATCTAAATGCGAGATATATACTAATCATAAGAGTTTGCAGTATATACTTCAGCAAAAGGATCTGAACCTCCGGCAGTGCAAATTGGGTTGAATTGCTAAAGGATTATGATTGTGCAATCTTTTACCATCCGGGCAAAGCTAATGCAGTAGCTGATGCACTGAGCCGAAAATCTATAGGCAGCCTAGCTCACATCTCATTTGTCAGGAGACCTTTGATCCGAGAGATGCAGTGTCACGACCTATCTCGGAAGTCGTGACGGTCCTAGGGTACGGGTGATGCATAAGCGACCAGTACTGCGTAGAACCCAAATGACAACCTAAATGACATGCAACAATCAAATATAACCCAATTAATTATGAAAATGCTGAAG
>CANXYC010646496.1:0-11672 GCA_948193065.1 Aleurites moluccanus | reverse complement strand
TTACATTCTTAGTTTTTTTTGTATAAATTGTTTTCTTTGTGACTTTTTTATTTTTTATTGTTTAAAACTTTTAAATTTGTATTGTTTTGTTATTATTTGAAACTTTTAAATAGATATTCAAAACTATATATATAACTCATTAGTATAATATAAATTTATAATTAATTATATTTCCTATTGGTGGATAATGAGAGTAAGCTTGAGGTTACAATCAAGAAAAATGAATTGTTTTATTTGAAAATGTACTTATCTTTGTCTTTTTTTATTGTGCAGGATTATATGAATTTGAAAATAGACTATAAAATGATTTGTTAGATAAAATTTAGAAAGACAATTTATATTAAAAATATAGTATTTTTTGAAATGAATTATCTTTTTAGAATTGAAAATAGATAAATTAAAAAAAAATTAAAAATATGAACGGGTACCCGCTACCCGTAGTAGGTGGGTATGGATATGACAATTTAGTACCCATTAAAAAACGGGTAATTTGTATCCATACCCATTGGGTATAACCGTAAAGACCCGTACTCGCGGGTACCCATGGGTACCCATTTGCCAGGTCTATTAATGAGTTCCTAATAGAAGGGGTGAAAACCAGGAATCTGATACAGTTTGAACAACTTGAGCAGGGTAGTAGGACAATGGAGGAGTATGCTGAGGATTTTATCAAATTGAGCAAATATGCCACACAGAGTGCTCCTACTAAGATGGATTTGATTAGCAGATTCATAAGGGGTTTGTATGCCTCATTACATAATGCCCTACTTGCTACAGAGTTCACATCTCTGACTACTATCATTGACAAGGCCAATCAGATGGAAGAAAAGTACAAGTCAGAGAGAGCCAAGAAAGATCAGAAAAGGAAGGGAGGACCTGGATCACAGGGCAGGAGAGGGGAGAGGAGCTCCCAGCCTAGACAGATTGAGCTAGTGCCCAGATTTGATTAGAGACCTCAGTCTGGTAGTCAGAGTGGGAGGACACAAAGTAGAGGACCTTCAGTACAGTCAGCACCTGCGTATTCATAGGGATCTTCTAGACCTGTTACACAGATGCCCAGTATGCCTATTTGCAGTTTCTATGGTAGAAGGCACAGAGGGGAGTGTCGATGGCAGACAAGTGCCTGCCTGAAATGTACGCAGCATGGTCATTTCATCAGCAGATGTCTTTTGTGGGGTGATCAGCAGCCATCTGCTATAGTGTCCCAGCCTACTGTTCAGATGAGTCAGAATATTGCTAGAGAGGTTCCTGGTAGGGGCAGAAGCAGAGGACAGGCATCAAGCAGCAATTAGGCCCTAACAGGCAGAGGTTAGGGGCGAGTTTTTGTTGTTAATACCCAGGAGGCACAAAGATCTGATAATGTGGTTACAGATACTATTTTAATACAGAATGAGATTGTTGATACATTATTTGACTCTGGTGTTACACATTCGTTTGTCTTACCATTGTTTGCACCCAAGTTGAATAAAGAGAGGTAGTTATTGAGTGTGCCACTAGAGATAGCTACACTTATGGGGGAGAGTATAGAGGTGAATTATTATTATCCTAGTTGTGTGATTAAGATAGATGATAATATTCTACGTGCTGATTTGATTGAACTGCCTATGTTAGAGCTTAATGTGATACTTCATATGGATTGGTTAACGACACATCGTGCAGTTATTGACTATTATGAGAAGATGGTTAAATTTCAGCCTGAGGGGAAACCGGAGTTTGAATTCCAGGGTGATCGACGGGAATACAAAATTAGTTTTGTTTCTGCTATCCAGGCTAAAAGGATGATAGGGAAGGGTTGTTCAACATACCTGGCTCATATGATAGATGTGCAGAAGACTTCCATAGGGATTGATCAGATACCAATAGTCCAAGAATTTCATGATGTCTTCCCTGATGATTTGCCAGGATTACCCCCAGATAGGGAGATAGAGTTTGAGATTAAAGTGTATTCAGGCACCGATTCAATATCTATTCCTCCGTATAGAATGGCACCAATAGAATTGAAAGAGTTAAAGGTGTAATTGTAGGTGTTATTGGATAGAGGATTTATTAGACTGAGCAGTTTCCTGTGGGGTGCCCTAGTGCTGTTTGTTAAAAAGAATGATGGCTCCTTAAGGATGTGAATTAATTACAGGCAGCTGAATAAGGTGACAGTGAAGAATAAATATTTGTTGCCACGGATTGATGATCTATTTGATCAATTGCAGGGTGCTAGTCATTTTTCAAAGATTGATCTGAGATCTGGGTATCACCAGTTGAGAATCAAGAAAGGAGATGTACTAAAGACTACTTTTAGGACCCGGTATGGACATTATGAGTTTCTAGTGTTACCATTTGGGTTGACTAATACACCGGCTACATTTATGGATATGATGAACAGGATATTTAAGCCATTCTTGGATAAGTTTGTCATAGTGTTCATAGATGACATTCTTATTTATTCTAGGAGTGAGGAGGAGAATTCAGAGCATCTGAGGATTGTTCTGCAGACACTTTGAGAACATCAGTTGTATGTTAAATTATCTAAATGCTAGTTTTGGTTAACTGAAGTGTGTTTCCTTAGTCATGTGGTATGTAAGGATGGTATTATGGTAGATCCTCAGAAGGTTGAAGCAGTTGTAAATTGGCCTCGGCCTACTAGTGTTTATGATATTCGTAGTTTCCTTGGTATGGTAGGATACTACAGACGGTTTGTGAAGGATTTCTCTAGAATTGCTGCTCTGTTGACTAAGATGACTCGGAAATAGGAGAGGTATCAATGGACAGATGAGTGTGAGAGTAGTTTTCAGACTTTGAAGTCTTGCCTCACGAGTGCTTTAGTGTTAGCATTGCCATCCAAAGATGAGAAGTTTACAGTGTACTGTGATACTTCCCGTGTTGGATTGGGGTGTGTTTTGATCCAGAATCAAAGAGTGATTGCTTATGCTTCTCGGTAATTAAAGAAGCATTAGATGAACTATCCAACTCATGATTTGGAGATGGCAGCAATAGTGTTTGCATTGAAGATTTGGAGACACTATATGTGTGGGTCTAAATGTGAGATATATACTGATCATAAGAGTTTGCAGTATATACTTCAGCAGAAGGATCTGAACCTCCGGCAGCGCAGATGGGTTGAACTGCTTAAGGATTATGATTGTAAAATCCTTTACCATCCAGGTAAGACTAATGTTGTAGCAGATGCATTGAGTTGGAAGTCTCTGGGCAGTTTAGCTCACATCTCAGTTTTGAAGAGACCATTGATCCGTGAGATGAAGGAGTTAGCTGATATGGGTGTAGAGTTGGATTTGGGATCCCAAGATCATAACCAGGCTCTTATAGCCCAATTTCGGGTTAAGCCACTATTGATTGATGATATTAAGGTGGCACAGGATAGGGATCCATATCTTCTGAAGATAAAGGGCGATGTTCAAAATGGTAAAGCAGTAGAGTTCATAGTAGAAAATGATCTACTGAAGTGTGGGAAACAGATATGTGTACCTGACATTGATGGGCTATGAGATTAGATTATGAGAGAGACTTATTATTCTTCATATAGTGTACATCTTGGAATTACAAAGTTGTACCATGATCTGAAGGATATTTATTGGTGGCCTGGTATGAAGAGAGATGTAGCTCGATTTGTTTCTTCTTGCTTAGCCTGTCAGCAGGTTAAGTTTGAGCATCAGAAGCCATCTGGTTTGCTTCAGGAAATTGAGTTGCTAGAGTGAAAATGGGAGCAGATTATTATGGATTTTGTAGTCAGTTTACCGAGGACTATACGGAGTTATGACTCCATATAGGTTATTGTGGATCGATTGACGAAGTCTGCTCATTTCCTGAAAGTGAAGACCAGCTACTCAACAACTCAATATGCACAGTTATATGAGGATAAGATTGTACGGCTTCATGGAGTGCCATTGATGATCATATCTGATAGGGGTACGCAGTTTACTTCTCGATTTTGATAGAAGTTTC
This sequence comes from Aleurites moluccanus, assembly GCA_948193065.1. Classification (NCBI taxonomy): domain Eukaryota; kingdom Viridiplantae; phylum Streptophyta; class Magnoliopsida; order Malpighiales; family Euphorbiaceae; genus Aleurites; species Aleurites moluccanus. The sequence continues at coordinate 7,718 of CANXYC010646496.1, read as the reverse complement.
AAGAAGCTATGGGTACTCAGTTACGGTTTAGTACAACTTTTCATCCACAGACCGATGGACAGTCAGAGAGGACTATCCAAACTTTGGAGGATATGTTGAGACTATGTGTTCTGGATTTTAAAGGTAACTGGGATCAGTGTCTGCCGCTGATTGAGTTTTCTTACAACAATAGTTACCATTCTTCTATCGGAATGGCTCTTTATGAAGCACTGTATGGTAAGAAATGCAGATCTCCAGTATGTTGGGTGGAACCGGGTGAGAAATAGTTGGAAGGCCCAGAATTAATAAAGGAGACAATAGAAAAGGTGCCTATTATCAAAGAATGAATGAAGACCGCTTTCAGTAGACAAAAGAGTTATGCAAATCTAAAGCAAAAAGATGTTCACTTTGCAGTTGGTGACCATGTTTTCCTCAAAATCTCACCAATGAGAGGTGTTATGAGATTTGGGAAGAAAGAGAAGCTGTCACCGAGATTTGCAAGCCCATTTGAGATACTTGAGAAGATTGCAGATTGGCTCTTTCACCTAATTTGAGCCATGTTCATCCAGTGTTTCATATTTCTATACTGCGGAAGTATGTTCCTGATCCATCACATGTATTAAAGGTACAAGAAATTGGGGTAAATGAAGACTTGTCATATGAGGAGTTACCAGTGAAAATTATTGATAGACAAGTCAGGCAATTACGGAATAAGGAAATCCCAATGGTAAAAGTGCTTTAGAGGAATCAGACGATGGAGGAGTGTACCTAGGAAAGCGAGCAAGACATGAAGGATAAGTATCTATTCCTGTTCCAACATTGAGATATGTGTTTATTTTAAATTTGAGGACGAATTTATTTGAAGGGGGTAGAATGTAATGCCCTAGAAAAACCTACCATAATTGAATGATATTATTATCAGTTATTGGTTTGGAATCATTAAAATAACTAAAAATAATTTTTGAGACACAGTTAGAATGCATATGAGATACTGTCCTGGAAAACGTTGGTGTCAATAACACTGCCGAGAAAATAACAGTCCGGTCGACAACTAAATTTATGATTCTGACCAGGGGATAAAGAATCATATGATTTTATGTGTAATTATGGTGAAAAGAAAGAGGTAAAAAATATTTAGGAACACTGAAAAAGTAAGTAATGGCAAAATCGTAAATAAGTGATACTTTAGGGGTATAGTGGAAAATCGACTGTCTGAGTTTCAGAATGGCTTTGAAACTATTTTTAAAATAAAGTATAAATAAAAATAAGCTATTTGAATCCCCACGTTGAAATCTAAATCCCAACAGAATTGTCAAAATAAATTACAGAAGAAGTTGGGATCAAAGTTCAATTTATGAAAAGTTTAAGGACTTAAATATAATTTGTCATTCTTAACTTAGTATATAAGCATACCTTAGGTAAATTTTGGCCATCTTCTTCTCCCACCATAGCTTGGCAGAACCACATCTTCTTCCTCCCACCATTTTTCATGCATTTTTCTTAAAGAAAAACTAAAGAATACTTTAATCCAGCCTTATATCTTTCATCTTCCATTCATTTCTCACCTTGAATCACAAAGGATTTCAAGAACAAATACCAAGTAGATTTCAAGTGGAACTTCATTCAAAGGTAAAGAATTGTTTTGTTTGGTTTTATAGTTGATTTATATGTTTAAAATGATGTATAAGATGGGTTTAGTGATTAATTGCATCAATTGATGCATTTGGAGTCTTTTCCCCAAATTCCAAACCATAGGTTGACGTTATATTACTTGAATCTTTGATTTTGTATTAGTTTATGTTAATTGAGCTTAGAATAAGTTAATTGGCAGTTAATTGATGTATTATTTATGGTTGGTTTGTTGTAGAAAATCAAAGTGAGGAAGATTGCCTATTTTGCCTTGAAAAATTTGGAGGCAAACCAATTTTGCTAGCTTATTTGGAGTATTAGGTGAGTTTAATATGCATCATATAACATGCCAAATGCATTGAAATGATGATTGAAAACCTTCTCCAAAACCCCATGTTTGGCCGAACCACTTGTTACTATTCATGCCATGGTTTTGCTTTATTTTTCCTTTGAAATTCCATGCTATTTTGATCCTTTTAATTGTGTATAATGTAGGCAAATTGATGTTTGTTGTGTTGCTTACATTGTGAGCTCTTTGTTGATTATATGGGTAATGTCAATGTTGCACCATAACCTAGCCATTTGGTCCATTCTTTGTTGCATACCAAGTATTTGATGAAATGTCTAGTTCATTTTGTCATAGGCCTATCACTTGTTTATCCATAGGCCTACCAATTGAATGCCATCATCTCCAGCGATATTGGCATGTCAATTGTGCCAACCTTTTGTTCATGTATGACCAACCTATGTTCCATCCCATTGTTTGTTACCAAACTTATTGCCATTGCATATCTACTTGCTATTGCTAATCCATTGTTATATTGCAACTTGAATTGATTGATATTGAATTATTGATACTTAGTGATACCATTGTTGTTTAATGGTATCTATTGATTTGTTCTATACCTTTTATGGCTCAAATGTAATTTGACAGAGCTGTCGCTCCGACAAGGTAGTGGGTACATATTGTCTGTAATGTGCACATTGTATAATGATACCTTAGCTGGGAAGGGTTAACAGTCCTAGCCATAAGTCCTGATTAGTCTTATGTTCACTAATATATGATGATACATGTTATATACATTTCATGGCCCTATATCTGTCTTATCCATTTGATATATTTTCTATATACTTGATTATTGACTCTATGTCACGACCCGATCACGGATCGCGACAGTTCTAGGGTGCGGGAGATGCCGAGGCTATCGGCACCCGTAGAACCCATCAATCACTACAATGCAATCACAATATCGTAGCAAAAATATAACTATAACCATCACCAATCACATAATAGTAAATAACCAATCACTCACATATACACTATTTATTCTGTCACTCTATCATTTTTTCTGAAATTTTTTGTAAATACCATAATCATATCATTAATAAATCTCTAATATTCCCATACATACATGTTCGTACACTAACTATACCATACAAAACCCATGGAGCAGCTAGGATATGAACATACAAAATATTCAGTGTTTAAAATAATTACATTACTCTAACACTGCAGAATCCACAGAGAGTCAAAAGTGCTGGGATTTCTGCCTCATACTCTGCACCTGAGAGGTAAACAGTGAGAGGGTGAGTATATATGATACTCAGTGAATCTAATATGCATCGACCAATAAAATGGATAATGGAACATCAATAAGCAATAAACAGATGACATAAATGAATCAAACTGCTCGAAAACTCTGTAATACAAAATCAAGTACATAATATGACTGTAAGTAAACAATCACATCAATAGAATCAATATCACATGGACAAGATGGAAATGATAGATATAGATCCATAAAACATATAGAAATGTGTCAAGCACAAATCACTATATATATATATAAATAAACATAAGACTGTATGGGTCTTATGACTAGGACATCCTTTCCTAGTACAAGGTATCAATCAATACAATGTGCATAAGGCCGACAGCATGAATTCATTACCCTGTCGAAATGGCAGCTCTGTGAAATCACCTTAGAGTCAATAGAAGCGATAAACACATCAATAGATACCATTTCAAAATAATGGTATCGACAATATCAATAACTCATCATAACTCAATTAGATGAGCATAAAGTCAATAAAACATCAATAATAATTGATTAAATAATGACCACAGGTTTAAAGACCAAAAATGGGAACAAATATAATTTGGTCATTTGCGGTGAAAAAGTTGACGCAATTGGCATGCCATTGTCACTGGCGATGGTGGCATTCAAATTGGTTGGCCTACGGATTTTTCAGCATGAGTTTGGTGCAATATTGACATTGCCCTAATTATCAACAAACATATACATGGAAAGAAATTTATAGGCAACAACCACAACTCAATAATCTTCAACAAATATATCAATTTGGAATGGAAAATAAGTCCAACACCAATACATAAAATTAGGCAAAAAGGCACAAATAGGGTTCGGCCAAAAATCATTTTTCACATATGTATTCCAATTGAAGCTTTTTCAATTTGGGCATGACAATGGATGCATAGAAGACTCACCTATCACTCCAAATCACCAAGCAAACTTGATTTGCTACCCAATTCCTCAATTCCTCGATATAGGCCAAAATCGACGATTTTATCCGATTGAATTTTCTAAAACGATACGAACATCAATTAAACACCAATTGATACCCAATTAACTTATTCTATTTCCAATTTATATATCCTAACTCATATGCTCAAAATCAATTCACACAACTTTGAATTAAGGTTTGAAAATTGGGAAAGTTTGTTTAATGCATTAATTGATGCAATTAAACCATTTACCCAACCCTATTATCATCAAAACAACCTAATCAAACCATAAAATAAAAAAATAAACAACTTACCCAAATTTCCCAAAATGGCCGAAATCCCTTTTGCTTTGTTCTTCAATTTTTCTTAATTTTCTATGGCTAAAATTGATAGACTAATGTTTATATGGATTTAGTTTTAAGGTCTGTAACAACTTTTCTTTACAAAACAATGGAAGAAAGCAAATGGAATTGAAAGAAAATGGCTCACGGCCAAAGAAGAAGAAAATCAGAAAATTTTGTTCTAAGGCACCTTTATATAGTAAGACAAAAATGGCAAATTTCACTTTTAGTCTTTCAATTTTCTAAAATTTACTTTTGGTCCTTTTTTGCTCGGTAATTCATTCCGATAATTCCGTCGGAAATTGGAATTCAAAGTGAATATTCAAACATCATATTTTTATTAATATTAATTAATAAAAATAGTTTCAGAGTCGTTCTGAAATTCAGACTGTCGAAATTCACTATTCACCGAAAGTACCATTTATTTATGGTTTTACCATCACTTACTTTATTAGTGTTCTTAAATATTTTCTCATATTCCTTTTTACTGTATTCACACATGAATACACATTATCATTTACCCTCAATTTAAATTCAAAAATTCATCCGTCGACCGAACTGTTATTTTTATGGCAGCGATATCGGTACCGACGATTTTCAAAAAATTTTCTCGTTTTCGTTCTAACTGAGTTTTTAAAATTATCCTTAGCCATTTTGATAATTTTAATCCATATACTGAGAACTTATTTCACAGAAACTTATTATGCAAATTTATAGGGTATTACATTCTACCCTCCTTAAAAAAAATTCGTCATCGAATTTCAAATAAACTTGTATCTCTATATTGGGACAATAACAGATACTTGACTTTCATATCTTATTCACTCTCCCATGTACAATTTTTCTATATACTGATTCCTTCATAATACTCTTGCCATTGAAATTTCTTTATTCCAAAATTGTCGGACTTGACAATTTACACTTTCTATTGGCTCTACTCTTATGACATTTCTTCATTAACATCTATATTCTGCATTTTCAATACATGTAACAGTTCTGGCATATAATTCCTTAGCATCCAAATACAAAATACTAGAAAACATGGCTCATACCTAAAGGAATAGCCAAACTTTATGCTACACTGTCAATCCTTCTAATACTTTATATAGTCTCACTTACCTTTAAAACTTCCATAACACATATCCTCATCTATGAACTCTAATGCTTTATCATTTTTGAACATCTTTCTTTAACTTCATAAAATATGGATCCCGATCTTAGGTCACTTTAATATTATCAATTTATAATGGCTTAGCCCTACATTGGGCTATCAAAGCCTGGTTTGGATCCTGAGATCCAAATCCAACTCCATACCCATATCAATTAGCTCATTCATTGCATGAATCAGTGGTATTCTAATAATAGAGATGTGAGCTAGACTACCCATAGTCTTTTGACTAAGAGCATCTGCCACCACATTAGCTTTACTCGAACGATAAAAGATTTCACAGTCACTATCCTTTAACAAGTAACTCATCTTTGTTGCCGAAGATTCAGATTCTTCTATTGCATAATATACTATACACATGCTGTAGACTCTTATACTCTGTATGAATTTCACACTTTGCACTATATAGATAGTGTCTATGACACAGTCCTTAAATACTCTACATACTTCTCTTCACTCTTAGAATAGTTAAAATTATCATCCATGAACATTAGGACAACTTATCCAACAATTTCTGAAATTTCATCTTTAGCTCTTTCAATTCAATAGGTGCCTAGATACACCTAAATTCCAAACTCTATCTCTTTATCAGGGTACCTTTGACAACTTTTCTGGAAAAAAACAACAGGGAACTCTCGGACCACAAGTATCCGATCAATCCCAATTAAAGTCTTTCACACATTCATTACATATACTAGATATGTTATACCATCTAACTAATTCTAAATTCATAGTTATCATTGTAGAACTCAAATTATGATAACTAGAATTCGACTTTCTTCTCATAACTATCAATAACTGCTCAATATGCAGTTAACTAATTCATACCAAGCATTACATTAAGTTGCAACCAGGCAACTCTATCACATTAGCATATAAAAAAGTTATTATAAATTCAATAACACATCTCGAATAACAATCATAATTCACTTTTATACTTTCTCTCATAGGTATAGTTATCTCTAAAGACACATTCAATAATTATCTTTCTCTATTTAACAGTGATGCAAACAAAAGTATGTATGACACTAGAGTCAAACAATGCATTTGTTATATCATTCTGTATTAAAATCATACCTATATTTGCATCACTAGATCTCTGTGTCTCTTAGGTGTTAACAGCGAAAACTCTTCCCTGGTCTCTACCTGCTGGGGCCTGACCACTACTATATGCCTGATCTTTGCCTCTACCCCTACTAGGAGCCTCTCTAGCCATATTCTGAATCATTTTTACTGTAGGTTGAGACTCTGCTGCAGATGGCTGCTGATCGTCCCACAAGGGACATCTGTTAATAAAATGGCCATGTTGCCCATAATTCAGGCAAGCTCCTGACTGTCTACGGCATTCCTCTCCATGCCTTCTGCCATAAAAATCATAAATGGGTACATTAGACATCTGAGTAATAGGTCTAAAAGATCCATGTGAATATGAAGGTACATACTGTACCACTGGTGATCCCCCACTCTGAATCCTCCTCCTCTGACTACCAGATGGAGGTCTCTGATCAAATAGTGGAATTGGCTCAATAAATCTAGGATGGGAGCTGCTCTCCCCCCACCTACTCTGGGATCTTGGTCCCCCTTTTCTCTTCTGATCTCTCTTATCCCTCTCTGCCTTATATTTTTCTTCTATCTGAGTAGCTTTGTCGATAATTGTTGTCAAAGATGTAAACTCTGTAGCAATTAAGGCTGTCACACCCCAACTCCGGTGGTGCGACGGTCCTAGGGCAAGGGTAGGCTTAAGGCCACCATAAACCCGTAGAACTCCCACATTCTAAATCTTACATACAATTATATCATATATTTAAATCATACTATGACATATAATAATCCATTCAAGCATAAATCATTTCTTTACTATATCATTCCATATCTTTCTCTTGTTCCTTAATGATTTAAAGAAGACATCTCTCATCAAAGAGGAACAAGAGTGTCCAAAGGATAACATTCATACATCAAATATTCTATTATTCCCAAAAGACTAGCTACGGAGCTCTAGAATGTACTCCCATACATATCATATCACAATACCATTAATAATTATACAAAGTATCTCAAAAGAATAATTACAATA
>CANXYC010646227.1:0-11601 GCA_948193065.1 Aleurites moluccanus | reverse complement strand
ACTTGATTTTAAAAATAATAACAATACAAGTTTCAATATTGTATGATTCACTAAGAATTATATATATATGAGACAAAATATTAAAGAAAAAATAAAGTTCATGAAAATTTATTTTCACATTAAAAACAAATTAAACACTATAATGAATTTAAAATATATTTATTATCATTTAACAATTTAAAAACAAGTGACAAATAAGTAAAAATTAGGTGAATTTGATTTTACAGATTAATATTTGCACCACAAACAATAATTTTTTTTGTTAATAAGTGATAATTTTTTCAAAATTTTATAAAAATTAGTGATATTTTCTAAATCTTTCACAAAACTCAATTTATTGGAAAAAATTTAACTTTTTTTTTTTTAAAGATATATGCTTTTTTTAAAGTCATTCATTTACAAAATTAAAATACTAAAAACACTTATATTATAAAAATTATTGGAAAATTTTAAAAATTTGATCATTTGCTTTTAAAAATTAGTGCACCACAAACAATAATTATTTTATAAATAGGTGATCATTTTTTCAAATTGGTGATATTTTGTAAAATAAACTTTCACAAAATAATAAACTATGAATCCTAATATTTTTTTAGAGAAATGCAATATTTTGTAAAATTTATGATATTTTATAAATAAACTCTTTACAAAATAATATACTAAAAATTCCAATATTTTATAAAAAAGAAGAATATTTTGTAAAAATAGCTAATATTTTGTAAAAAAAGACTTTTTATAAAATGAAACACTAAAAACCCTAATATTTTATAAAAAAGTGAAATATTTTATAAAAATGACTTATATTTTATAAATTGATGATTTACAAAATATTATACTAGGAACCCCAATATTTTATAAAATGGAGAAATATTTTTATAAAAATGACTGATATTTTGTAAATGAATGATTTACAAAATATTAAATTAGGAACCCCAATATTTTGTAAAAGATGAGAATATTTTATAAAAATGGTTGATATTTTGTAAAATGGACGATTTACAAAATATTACACTAGGAACCCTAATATTTTGTAAAAGTGAAGAATATTTTGTAAAAGTGGAGAATATTTTGTAAAAGTGGAGAATATTTTGTAAAAGTGGCTGATATTTTGTAAAATGGACGATTTATAAAATAATACACTAGAAACCCCAATATTTTATAAAAAAGGAGAATATTTTGTAAAAGTAGTTGATATTTTGTAAAATGTATGATTTACAAAATAATACACTAGTAAACCCAATATTTTGTAAAAAAGAGAATTATTTTGTAAAAATGACTGATATTTTCTAAAATGTACGATTTACAAAATAATATGCTAATATACCCAATATTTTGTTAAAAATGAGAATATTTTATAAAAGTGACTGATATTTTGTAAAATTGACGATTTACAAAATAATACACTAGAAATCCCAATATTTTGTAAAAACATAAAATATTTTGTAAAAGTGGCTTATATTCTGTAAAATTGACGATTTACAAAATAATACACTAGGAACCCTAATATTTATAAAAATGGGAAATACTTTGTAAAAGTGGCTTATATTTTATAAAATTGACGATTTACAAAATAATACATTAGGAACACCAATATTTTGTAAAAAATGAGAATATTTTGTAAAAGTGGCTGATATTTTGTAAAATTGACGACTTACAAAATAATACATTAAGAATCTCAATATTTTATAAAAAATGAGAATATTTTATAAAAGTGACTGATATTTTGTAAAAGTGGTTTATATTTTGTAAAATAGAGGATTTATAAAATAATACATTAGGAATCCTAATATTTTGTAAAAAATGAGAATATTTTGTAAAAGTGACTGATATTTTGTAAAATGAACGATTTACAAAATAATATATTAGAAATCCAATATTTTGTAAAAAAATGAGAATATTTTTTAAAAGTGGCTGATATTTTATAAAATGATTAATTTATTATTTTTAACTTTCTAAAAATATTTTATTATTTCTTTTATATTATTTCTATTTTTTTAATTAATACAAAATATTCCAACTTATTATTTCACACTATAATTTGAAAAAAAAAATATTTCAAATTACAATTTGGGTTTTAAATTTTTATTTTTATTTTTTCATATTATTACTAATTTTTAATTTTGCTAAAAAATATTTTTTTTAATTTTTATATTATTACTACTTTTTAATTAATAAAAATATTACAAATAGTTGTTTCACATTATAATTTGGACAAAAATATTTCAAATTATAATTTGGAGATTTTTTTTTATATTATTATTAATTTTTCATTATACACTAATTATTACTAAATCAAATTAATTATTATTTTATTAATAATTCATAAGTCATTCCAATATATAGCTCCATATTTTCTTGGGCGCGAAACAACAAATATAATTAATTGTTTTGTCGGGAAGATTCCAAAAAATAAAAACCGATTATAATAGGTACAATAAATATTTTTGCTATAAATATTTTATTTTTTTTATATGTAATTCAAGTAACGGGTGATTTGAAGTCACCCTAAAATCCACCTTTACCCTTCTATTCCTAAATTACTTTTTTTTTTAAATATCAGTTTTGGAAAATTACATCCCGTCGAACTCTAATCTGAAAATTTTTTAAACTATATTATTTTAGTGTTCGAGTAGGTCGAGTAAATTTTTTTATTTTAAAATAATAAAAAAAATATTCAGATATTAATATAATAAATTTTAAAAATTCAGTAATTTTTTTATTAGTTTCCGATTTTGTTTGATAAACTAAAAGTATGTATATTTTTTTTATGTTTCAAATAAAATTTTAAATTCTTGATTTTTTTTTTCTAAAATCTACTGCTTAGCTTTTTGTAGATTTAAATTTAAATTAACAATACAGTTTTTTTAAAATAAATTAAAACTGATTTCTAAAAAAGTTAAAGATGAAAATATTTAATTTAAAAAGAATATTGACAAATTTAGCAAATACCATTTTTCTCTATTTTTAATTTAATGAATTAAAGAGTTATGAAAATTAGTATGGCGAATGATATTAGTGGTGAAAACACACTTTAACATGCAAGTATGATTATGTTATTGCTCATTAAAATATAGTTTAACGATACTTATATATTAAATATAAAATATTGAATATATATATATATATATATAAAATTGAATTTTCTAATTTCAACAAATTAATTTTTGAGATTAACACTTTCAAAACTATATAAATTCTCAATAATTTCAATTTCTCTTTTTTCATGATAAATAATGACTATTAAAATTAGAGAGCCCATTTAATTTAAGTCTATTTAACATATTGTATTTAGTTCATATGAAATTTATTATTTTAACATTCTTATCAAGTAACAACTGAAATAAAATAATTTTTTATTAAGCCCAATTAATACTTGTAAATTTATAATGAAAACTGAATTGATAAAATTTAAAGTTTGACACAGGCGAATAAACAATTAAAGAAACTCAGCACAGGACGAAACTAAAAGTTCAACTTGGGTGAAAAAATAAATTTGAAAGTCCACTAAGGGAAAAACAACTAAAAAAAATTCACTACAGAGCAAAAATTAAAATCAAACTAAACCCATAATATTTCGAAAATTGAAAGATAAATTGAAATTTCAGTTTGAGGGCATGAATTATTTTTCCGCTTTCATATTATGTTACAAATGTTGAGAACTTATTTTGAGAGTGCTAATTTCAAAAGTTAATTATTAAGATTAGAGAATCTAATTATATATAAGTTCATTCAACATATTATATTTAGTTTATGTGAAATTTATTATTTTTTCAGGTTCCTTTTAATTATTTTTTCGCCCGTGTTGATTTCAATTTCTTCGTTCCGTGGTGGGTTCTTTAGGCTTTTTTCAATTGTTTTTCCGTCTGTATTGATTTCAATTTCTCCATGGTGGATTGTGAGTTCCTTTCAATTGTTTTTTCATCCTATTGGACTTTCAATTTCATCTCATGGTGAATTTCTTTCAGTTGTCTTTCATCTGTATTAGATTTTGAATTGTATCAACTTAGTTTTTATCATAAATTTATAAGGGAAGTATTAAGATATAGAATCTCACGTCGAATAAATATAAGATATTGAATGATTATATAAAAATTAGGCTCTACAATATCAAGAATTCAAATCTTTCTTCTTTAATATTAAAAAGAAAAAAATAATTATAATTATAATATTCATATTGAAAATCATGAAATTTTTTTAATTAAATCGTTGAGAAATAATATAAACAATAAATAAAAAGTAATGATAAGTTTATAATTAAGCTAGATAATTATAATTAATTAAATATTGAAAAAGTTTTATCGTGACAATATTTAGGTTGCCTAAATGATAGTATTGATGGAAGAGCTTGATGAGCCATATGTGAGCAACGGGCATGGGAATCGAAGGAGTTTAGAGAGTTTTTTTCTTTTTCTTTTTTTTGAGGAAAAAGCATATTTCATTAAGAAGGAAAAAAAAAAATCAAAAGCAATTAAAGAATCCAGTTGAACTGAAAAGTTTGAAAGCTATACAAACTCCTTGTTAACAAAAGTAGGAACCATTTTAGCTAAAATATGAATAGGTTAATTAGCCTGCCTACAAACATATGAAAAAAAAAAATGTAAAAAACATCGCAGCAATGACCTGAATATCTCTAATAAAATGGTTCAAATAAGTATTTTCCACATTTGATTGAGAAATAGTCTGAGTAATGGTTAAACTATCACTCGACATTGTAACAGATGTGTATTCCAAATCCAAAGTCACTTTTAACCCAAATAAAATGACTTGAGTTTTTGCCATTTCCACCGAACAATATGTGAAACTCCACTTTGATCCAACAGCTAGCATCATACCATCATGATCTGTGCAAATTATACCCAGTCCAAAACCAGTACTTCCAAAGGAAACATTAAAAAATTTCATTGTAAAATTGTAAAATTGCATTGTTTCCCATGTTATAAAATATTAAAAATTTTATTTAAAATATTATTATACTGCTTAATTAAATACTTATAATTAAAAATTAAAGAAATATATATCTCATGAGAAGAAGCATTTAAAAGTCTTGAATGCTTATTTTAAATTACTTGTGATTTCATTTGTTGAATAAATAATTTACGACATATATAAAAGGATAAACCTTAAAATTTATTTTTTTATTTATAATAAGAATAAATTTAAATAAAAATAATTATGTTGAAAATAAAATTGAAAACAATATAATAAATTGAATCATATATATATATATTGATAATAAAATATTTATTTATCAATAATTTAAAAATAATTATATAAATTAAAAAATTAAAAAATTATTTATTCAATACAAATCATTTAAAAAATAATAATTATATCAACTTATGGGCTTTACCAGTTTCCTTTAATAGCATTGGATAAAGAATTTAATGATGGTGAGATTTTAATTCTAAAGAATATCATAAATTTTATTTATATTTTAAAAATAATACATATTAATCTGAAAATAAAAATATAAAAATATATATTAAAAAGTATAAAAATAATAAAATAGTTTAAATTTATTTCAATACTCTCTAATTTCATAAATGAAATATTAAAATTGACAATTCAAAATATGCGTACTCTATTTTAATAATTATTAAAAATAAATCGAATCTTATATCTTTAAAAGAATTCAATAATTAAATATTAATAACAAATCCAAAATTAACTCCAGTCATCTCACTTTAACGATAGGTTGAAGTACCAAATCATTTTTTTTTGGTTATATCGAATTTCTGAGAATTGCAGCACGTTTAATAAAAAAGTCACTAAATAGAGAGCAAAGGAAGCATTCAAGTAAGTAATCCTAGTAAATCATCAGCCGAAAATTTAATAAGGTGTTTAATTGCAGATCCTCAATATACATATCGTCAATTGAAAAAATTTATATTATTTGATTGATCAATTAAAAATTTTAATTATAATAGAATTTCGATTCAATCGATAAATTTCATAAGCAGCTATAAACTATTTTTAACGATTGACACTAATTACATATTTAATAATTATTCTACCAAACACTCTCTAATATATCTTAAAATGTAAAATCCACCAAAAATTATTTAAAGCTATTTTTCAAATTAATAGTTTCTGGCATCTTGCGCTGTCACAAAAATATATTAAATTATTATTATATTATATTTTTTTTTATTTGTTTTTAATTATTATATTAAATACAAATGCAATAAGAAGTTAAGAACTTTGCATTATAATATAATATATTTACACATTATATATAGAAGAAAAATATTTCTTTTAGAAGAATAAAGGAAAAATAATTTAATATTAAGATAAATAAATAATTTATAAAGTGAAACATAACAAAATTATGTGATATAAATACGCGCTCTCTTTTTAAAAAATTTATTATTAGAAAAGATTGAAATATTATTATTATAAGATTTAATTTATCAATTTAACATTATCATATATTTATCAAAAAATAAGTATATCAAACAATTATAGAGTCATGTGCATATAATAATAATGGATTTAATATATCGTATTATTATATATTAATTAATATTATTTTATTACACTTACAATAATTTACTGATTACTGTTTTTTTTATTATTAATTAATCTATAAAATTGATATTAATTAATTTAAAATCAATTAAAGAACAAAATTGTATATTATAAACTACATATTTTGCTCTCTGTTTTATTTATTAAAGAGTGATGCTTTCACTTTTATATACATATATTAGGTTTTTCGATCATCAATGAACAAGCATACTCAAATTTTAATATTTATCTAAATAAAAAAATATATTTATAACTAAATTAAGGTGGTGTTTATTAACCAAATTCAACACTTAATTAATCTAATTAATTAAAATTTAAAAAATTCTTCTAAACGAAAAATAAATAAATAAATATCTTATATTCCAGTCATGGCTCACTTGATAGAAAACAATCCAGAATCTTACCTCTTTCTGCTCTTCTTCCCATAAAACTTCACATTCTATAATCTCACCCTTGAATCATGTTACAGAGCAACACGATTCTGTGCTTTACATGAAAATTACCTTCTCAGAAACTTAATGGCCAGACTGGAAGTAAAAGAAATTGCAAATGGACTTGTTGGTTATGTTTGAGTGATCTATCTTTTATTATCATTGGTTTGTATCACAGTTAGCCTTTTCATGATAGCCAGCACATGATGGCAAAATGCAACCTGAAAGTTATAAAATTACTTTCTACAGTAATGGGGATTAAGGGGGAAATAGCGTACAGACAATAAGCAAAAAACTTTACCTGCGACCAATTTCCCCTTCCTCCGTTAGTGTCAATCTTTCATTTGTCTTAGGCCGAGTTTGATTTAACTATTTATACTGGCTGTTAGCTATTGCTCTATTAGGTGGTAATTACTATAAGTGTTTTGTAAAATTATGAATTATTAGTTGATAATATGTTTAATGACCATTAAAAATAAATATTTATATATATCTTTTTATTTAATTATTATTTTTAATAAGATAATTTAATCTTTTTACTTATTTCAACAGAAATTTTTAAATAACAGTTATTTGACTATCTAACAATTATCATTAATCAAACAAATTTAATATAATTATTAAAAATTAAAAAGTTAATAATTGCGTCAAAAGACTTTGTCAAATACCCACTCAGAGAAAAGAAATGACTAGGTTACTCGGTGTTGATTACATGTAATTTCATTAAACTAGTACGCTAAGTAACAGTGAAGGAACTAAAATGATTTGACATTACAATTTTTTATTACATGGGTTCTATTAAAAGATTTGCATTCATAGTCTGATCTAATAAACTACCATTCAATATCCTACTAGTTTGGGAGATCTGCGATTATGAATACCTTAACTGCCTGTTAACTTGGCAGTATGACCTGTACTGCTGCTCCTTCAAATCAATTGCCCAGTCTCTTTGCTATTAGGGAGGTAGATCAATTAATGTAAATCTACTGAGTTCAAAGTTTTATTTTTTGATTTGTTACTTTGGTAATGTATATACAGTTTCAATTGAAACTGTTGCAATATTAAAATGGATACATAAATATTTTTCTTTGTCAATTTTGAAATTATTGCTTATATCTATCCAGGTTTGGGAGTCTATACCATTGAGCAATGCTACTGTTGATGCGGTAGTTGGAACTCTTGTACTATTCTCTGTTACTGATGTTGATCAGACGTTGCAAGGTAATTGATTTTCTGAAGATTTTGGTTTCTCTGAACTTTAACCAACTTTAAATTCAAAGAGACGACAATTTCAATTTTGTGCTGTTAGAAAGTGATTTTCTATCTATGATGCAGGCCATCCAATCAAAGAGAGAAGAATTATCATCACTTGGTTTGACTATAGGAGATATTTTTATTACTGTCGTTCTTGCTCAATTATTTTCTTGCTTCATGTGTTGAGATAGGCTAATAAGCTTGCTCATGGTTTTGGCAGAGTTTGCCTTTTTTGCTTCTGATGTTTGAATTTGGATTGAGGAAGTCCAATCTGAGTTGTAATGTCTTGTTGCTTTGGATTGTTAAGTTTCTGCTTAGTGAAGCTTCATTCCTTAAAAATAAAATATAACACAAATAGCTTTTGAATTTCTCCAGTTGCCATTAGTTTAATGGTTCCTTTTTTCTGGATTAGTTCTGTTTTGCTCTATAAGAGAAGACATTTGCTATTTTGTTCAGCGTAATAATTTTGGTGGTTGAACATCTTTGTGCAGATAGATGTAAAGAGAAATGGAAGAACATGGTGAAAACTAATTCTCATGGATATCTTTTATTGGTTAATCTTATATTAGTTTATCCATTTTAATGTTTTTAATACTAGAGATCAAGATTGACTTGAGGCTACATTGGCTTGACAAATGACAGTTCTCGAACTACAGCTGTATCAATTTGTTTATCCTTTGTGCTCTAGCAAATTGTTCAGAATTTTCTATTACCTGTATGCAACCACATAAAATAGTTTGATTAATAGTACATCTATCAGCATTAAATATATTTCCATTTTCTGTGTTGGTGTCACATCCAAAAACAATTTATGCCTAGTAAAAATTTCAGCAAAAAATATTCAAAATGTAAGGGCATTTGATATCAGTTATATGCTCTCAAAATTTATGCTAATCTAAATGGTTTTGCTGAGTGGATCATCAGAGTTGTCTGAAAATAGAAAAATGATTATATAATCTTTATATACATTTAAAAGTTAATTAATGAACACTCGTTTAGTTTAGGGACAAATGCAGAAAATAGAAAATAGTAGAAGGGTGAATATTTATATTGTCAGAAAAATAATTTTATTAGAATTTATTACTTTTCCTTTTTATTTGTTAAATGATGTGAATATCTCAATTTACTGAATAAAACTTATCAATTAATTACAGGATTTAATAGATTAAACAATTAAATTTTATTGAACTATCTGGTCAAACTCCAAAGTATAAGTAAGTTTATAAATTTAAAGGATTTTAATGATAAAATAGACGGAATGATCAGTTATATTGAAAAAATTAAAATATATAAAATAATTAGTGAGTTTTTTTTTAAAAAAAATAGAGAATAAAATATTAATTATTTCAATTTTTATAAATTAAATAATAATTTATTAAAAAATTAAAAAAAAAAATCAAATTTCTACGTTGGAGCTTCCTTTCCTTATCATAAGTGTATATTTTTAACTTGTACAAATTTCTACGTAGGTGTATATTTTCAACTTGTACAAAATTCTACCTTGGAGCTTCCTTCCCTTATCATAATAATAATATTAAAAAAATTTAAATAATTATAGGAACTTGTATTGAATGCAAAATGTATGTGATTGTTGTGTTCTCAAAATGATGGATATATAATAGCAATTCAACTAATTGAGCAAGTTTAATAAAAAAAAAAAAAAAATTAGCATCCATAGTTAACATGAAAAACTAAGATAATTTGATTAATTTTAATCACTCATTTAAAAAAAAAACAAATTTCAAACTAATTGATATAAACTATTTTTTTAGAAGGATAATTTATAATAACTTGCATTGTGATTAAGTTATTGAGCAATGGATAGTTAATTATCCTATGTCAAAAACTGAGACGAAATTATATAAAGTTTTAAAGGGTGATCTTAAAATTTTTAAAAATTAAAAAATATTCATAAAATTTTATTTAAATTTTAAAAATATAGCAATATATCCTCTAAAATTATTTATATTATAAATATATTTCTCTTATTTCACGCTTACTTTCAATTATATTCTCATTTTATATTTATTTAATCTCTTTATATTTAATATTTTAGTTTTGTCCATCACGAGAAGGGAAATAAGTTTTGATTTCCTATCTTTCCTTTTTTGATAATCTCCAACGCGTATATCATAATAATAAAACCTTAATTAATGCAAACACAAAATTCTCAAAATTGTTATTTTGTTAAGGTGGTTACAAACATGAAATAGTTAGATGGAAAATGACTAACTTAACCTTATATTGATGATTGTGTATTGCAATTAAACATGGACAATATGGTAAATATATAAGGCCAAAGCACCAAATGGTAACAGAAATTTGAGTGAGGCGGGTTGGGGTTTGATAAACCTCCAAAGAGGTTTATGAATTTTGGAAGGTAGAATTTGAATGAGTTTGGTAAAATTATATAATAATCTGGTTTTTTGGTTGGTTTTGGGCTTTTGGGGAAACTTCTGACGATCCCGATTCTCAAGCTCCCTTCCATGAACGCTTTTCCCGCTCACCCGGTCGTGTTATACAACCCTATATGTAAGCTCACACCTCTCTCTCTATCTCTTCCTTTCTCTCTCTACCCGTTTGGTTTTTCTCTCTTTCGGCTCAATGATCGACCTGTCCCACATTTAAGACCTTTCAATTTTAATTATGCACTTTCAACTCGTCGTTTGATTTGCTCATTTGGGTAAGTTTTTTTTTTTCCTTTTTTTATTCAATCCCTCATTTCTCACATGGTTGGGTGTATTGATTTTTGAAAAAAAATAATTGAAAAGGAAATAAGAAAAAGGATTTTGAATTTTAATCTGGGCTGTTTTTAATTCGTTTGATTTTTGTGTTTTTGTTCCAATTTTTTACATGGGTTTAGTCTATTTTGTTTTGTTTTATCTTCCTTTGTTCTGATTTTATCAAAAACTCATTTACTCTTTGTTTCAATTTTTTTTTCATACTCCTTTCTGGTTGATTTGAATTGTTAGTGTGATCTCGATACTGGGTTTCGCCCATCCTATATTAACATTTTGGTATGTCGTTTCAAATTGTTTATTGTTGGTACGTTGATTTTATCATGATAATGATAATGAGGATGACAATGATTCTAATTGATGCAGATGATGCTTGCATTTTTTTTTTTGAATTATAGGCTCAGTGTTGGAAATTAGGATTTAATTATTTGAAATGTGTGGATATTTAGGTTTTGAGACTCTTTCAAAGTTTGTTGAAATATTGATGTTAAATGCGCAGGATGGGTAGAGTTAAACTAAAGATCAAGAAATTGGAGAACACAAATGGCCGTCAAGCGACCTATGGCAAAAGGAAACATGGCATCATGAAGAAGGCTAAGGAGTTATCTATTCTATGTGACATAGACATTATCCTTCTCATGTTTTCACCG
>CANXYC010646140.1:0-14895 GCA_948193065.1 Aleurites moluccanus | reverse complement strand
GATATGGTCCAGGGGATTACACGGATATTGAGTATGCCGTCTCTCTCTCTCTCGTTGGGGGGGGGGGGGGCGGGGGGGGCGGGGGGGGGGGCGGGGGGGGGGCGGGGGGGGGGAGGGGGGGGGGGTGGGTTAGTGGTGGGTTGTTGGGGTTAATTTTTAAAAAAATGGTAATTTTG
Source organism: Aleurites moluccanus (assembly GCA_948193065.1). Lineage (NCBI taxonomy): Eukaryota > Viridiplantae > Streptophyta > Magnoliopsida > Malpighiales > Euphorbiaceae > Aleurites > Aleurites moluccanus. The sequence goes on along the minus strand of CANXYC010646140.1, from coordinate 14,719 downwards.
TTTTGGGCCTGGGGTTTAACCGGTTTTTTTTTTGGCCCAACACCCACCCCCATTACCCCCCCCCCCCCCCCCCCCCCAGGGAGTTGTTTCAGACATTCATGGTTTCAAGTTTTTGGTTATTTTTTTATTGACTCGTATCCTTTTGCAATGTTCTCTTATCAAGATATTTATCTATTAAAATATGGCCAAGGTCTTTATGATTTATCATACTGAACTTATGGGTCAATTTTGTTTTATTAAGTTTTCCTGAGATTTGAAACATTGTCATGTGAGGGATTTTTGTTGTTTTCAACCTGCATAACTGTCTAAATTGATTTGGAATTGGGTTTAGAAAACACATATTATCCAATTCCAAATGAATGCAGGTTAGATGTGTTCAGACAATACATATTCTTAGCTTCAACCTTAGGATGCCCTAGGTGTATGAATTCAGGTTAGAATTATTCAGGGTCAGTACCTACTGATATCTTTGAGTTGATTTTGCTGAATTGAAAATGTTGTGTTTTTGCATCTTTTAAATGCTAAGAAGATGAGATTTGATGGGTAACTGTTGCTGCCCATGTCCAGAATAGAAAATTTGAGTTTTACATTTTGTCCTTGAATACTAACTTTCAAATATGTAGATAAATTATCATCATTATTGTTATTGTTGTTGTTGCTGCTGCTGCTATTATTACTATTATTATTAGCCTTCATGCTATCGAAGTTTTGGTTTGTTGGCAATTTTTGTTGTCATGTTGACCTTCAATAAGCTTAAACACAGGTTTGCTACACATATTTTAATGGGGAAATATGTATTTGTCCTCACATCTAATCTGTCACTGTGGCAGTGAAATGTGCTAGCTTGCAGTCATTCATGATATTCATGCCAAGAATTGATTTGTGGGCTGTGGAGGCATGTCAGCAAGTGACTGATGAGAGTGATGCATCTTCAACCAACCATCAACTTTCTGAGGGAACAGAATGTCGTTCCACACCCATTCAAGTTTTTGGAAAGGAAAATCAGTCTTTTACAGATCAGTGCGGAGCATTTGAAATGCCAGAGCCACGAAGTGTCATCCTAAGTGCATCACACGCTTGGAGATCATTTGTTGAGCAGGTGGAGACTATATGTGTGTCGACATCCCTGATAATTCTGGTACGTGGATTTTCTGGTTGATTACCATCTCATGTTTTGCATAATGGTTAAAAGTGTTCATGCATATGATTAGTCTAAACAGAGAACCACAAATCATGCTTAATGACTATTGAGCATTGATTAAATCTAATAGTCAGTTGACAATGTGACGAGACATAAATTAAAACAAAAATTAAAATTATTTTAAATCTTTTTTGCTATTTTTAAAAAATTTAATCTATAAAAATATTACATGAAAAAAAAATACCATCCATTAACCCTAGCCAACACCCACCACCATGTTATCTTGACTTCCACCATTATCATCAGCTCATAACCACCAACAGAAAATCAATCTGGAAAAGTGAGCACTGCAGCATTACAAAAGATGCAATCATCATCAGTCGAGTCGTTCTCCAACTAGTAATCGTTAATAGCCTAGAAGCCATTCTTTAAATATTATTCAGGTTATAGAAAGGTCTACTCAGTTAGATGGGACTGCGGTCAACTCCATTTGGCCCACAAACCTAGTTGATCTCCACCTGCAATGCCTGGTCATCGGCATTATTCATTGCCATGCGCTGTAAAAACTGGAGGATATGGAGAGAGAGAGAGAGAGAGAAGATGAAAGGACACAACCTATTAGCTGGTTGGGGAGAAGAGATCTAAGAAGCAGAGGAGAGCGAGAACAGTTGTGAAAGTTAGAGTTGAAGGCTATTTGAGATTGGAAACCTGTAATTTTTGCCCTATCATAGTTTTTTGTAAGATTTTTCTTTGCAACTATTATTGTTAGCATGATAGAATACCCAGTAGAAGAGCTACCTCTGGAAGTTGGGTCCACCCAAGGATGGACAAAATTTGGTATGGGTTTCTATTGTTGTATGATATTATATTTGTTGTGGAGAGGATGAATGCATGACTGCAGTATCCACAACAACAGCTCTGGGTTCGTGTTTTTGTGGGGACTTCAGTCAAATCCCAAATCATGCTTATTCACAGCACACATGAATGGCACAAGGATCTCCAAATGCATATAGCCAAGAAAAAAAATCTCGTGCAGTTATTCCTTATTCTATGCTATGAATGATCAATGAATTAATAGGTTAAGGGCTAAAGCTTGGTGTTTTGGTTCCTAGACTTTGCATGGAAAAGTTTGGTTATAATCTCCCACATTCACTTTCAACAGTTCTCTCATGGGTTATTTGGAAATCAGCATTAGGATTATGCGATATGATTCTCTCTCAACTAGTGAGACACTAGCTCACTAGTTTAGCTAGTCCTTAATTTTCATTGTCTTGGGCCCAAATTCTGCCTATGACACTAATCTCTGATAAAGTTCTGACATGGGATTTGTTTAATAACCTGCTTCTGTAACTTGTCATGGATTAGGGCTTGATATTTAAAGATTTAAGGATTTATAATTTAAGGGGGAGGGATAAATGTTTTGTGATTGAACTGGGGCTGATTGTTATCAATGTTTGAGGGCATAAGAATGTCTCTTTTGTAGCTGTGATAACAGGATCTGAATTGCAATCTGGAATGACTGCTATTTATCAAATTTTGAATTTGAGGTGGCAATGTGGAGATTAAGGAGAAAAAGAGGCTTTGCAGGTAAAAACTAAAAAGCTGCAAATTATTATTGTTGGAGTTCTCAGCAACTTTGGACTATGTTTGTCAGGAATAGCTCGGAAAGGTTAATAATATTATGAGAACAAAGATTTTGAAAGTTACTAACGTCATTATGTGGTTTAGGGATGTAACTAATTAACTATAGAAAATCTTGTTGCTGTTCACTATGCAGTGAACGCTAAAGACAACATTTAGGAAAAGGTTCAAGGGGAGGATAAAGGAGCTAGATAATCACATGATATCAAGTAATACTCCCACAAAAACTTTCCTTGAATTCTCATACACTTGTCTGATTATATTGAGGTGCATGTGTAGTAGATTACCTGTAAATACTAAGCAACAGTGATTCCAGTACTTTATAAAGCCTACAAGAAAGGCGTAACAAAATAAAAAGAGCCAATTTAAGACTTGTTAGCGTGTGAAAAATGTAGACATTGATAAAAAATTATTGAAATACCCCTATCCTTAGCATTGTAAAACATACAAACATGAATAAGAGGTAGGCATACCAGCGTCAAATTTAACCTTTAGCAACTCTCCAACTAATATATACACTTTCCATTTGACCTAAAATACTCTCTTCATTGGGATAGTATAGTATAGTATCTCTAACAACTGGTTCCCAAATTGGACGATTCTTGTTCAGCCTTGCAATAAATGCAATTATACAACATACAAGTTTATTATTAGGATTGGCGAATTCGTTAATGATTGCATCTATTCATCTTCATTGTGTAATGCAGTACGGAAACACGATAGATCATATCTCTGCCTTAAACATGCTTAAATCTCAAGGAAAATTGTTTTGGAATCTACCAGAGAATAAAAAGAACTAAATTTTATGAGTTATAGATTATCTTCCTACATAGAGTTATAGATTATCTCCCTACATGGTATATAAGATATTTTATTTAATAGAAATCCTAGTTATACTTGTTCAGGTTTACTGAATCTGGAATCTCAAAATTACTCTAAATACAAGAAAAATAAAACCTGAACTAATAAAAATTAAAATCATGATAAATGAATTTTAAGCAACATTATAGTTGCCAAAAAAAGTCATTGCTACCGACTGTCAATAAATAGGGAGCTGGTACATTATCTTCATTTGTGAAATTTTATGCTTCTTTTATATAAGTAATTGATTTATCCATCTGCAATTGCCTACCTGTAACATGAAGAACGTGTTGCATTATACTCTTCTAGTCTATCATTTTCATTATACTCTTCTAGTCTATCATTTTCTTGCTAATAATGATTTTTCACAATTTCTTATGTGCCTACAGGCTACTTCAGAAATTCCATATCAAGAACTCCCACATAAAATAAGGCAATTCTTTAATACTGATATCTCAAATAGCAGCAATCAAATGATTCCTGTAGAGTACTCAGTACCCCGATTCTTGGTGCATGTTGGTGGGAGTTTCAACCGTGATGTAGTGGTCAGTCTTTCTGCAGCAAAGTTATTGAGGGACATGATACAACTCTTTGTTCTTTTGATTCATCAAAGAGTGCATATCCATACTAATTCATCCAAAGTGTATGAATTTTGTGATTCTATGAAAGGATGTTGCGATACAGAACATCAAAATAAAAAACATGGCTTAGCTGGTGAAAATGAGTGTAGAGAAGAATTTCCTTCTGCTCATATAAAAGTTCTACCCCCACCCAATAATAGAAGTTTAAAGGGAAAATCAAGTTTGCTATTAGCAATATCAACGTTTGGCTATCAAATTCTTCGATATCCTCATTTTGCTGAACTTTGTTGGGTCACATCAAAACTGAAAGAAGGTCCTTGTGCAGATGTTAGTGGACCTTGGAAGGGCTGGCCTTTCAATTCTTGCATTATTCGTCCTGGTAACTTGGATACTGTGGCAGTTGCTAGTGGCTCAGGGAATGTTAAAAGCAAAGAGAGATCTGGTTTAGTAAGAGGCTTAGTTGCTGTTGGTTTATCAGCATATAGAGGTATGTACAGATCACTTAGAGAGGTCTCCTTTGAAGTAAGGAAAGTTCTTGAGCTTATAGTAGGACAGGTTAATGAAAAGATTCAGGCTGGGAAAGATAAATATCAATATGTTCGTCTCTTATCACAAGTGGCATATCTGGAAGATATGGTTAATAGCTGGGCACATGCATTGCAGAGGTACTGTTGGCTATTCTTGTTTATATGCTTCTAGCTCCATTTCATTTGTGGATTGCTGTTAACTACTTTTTCCCTTTTCAGTTTCGAACTCAACACTCAAATGACAGCACCAAGTGCTAGGAAAAATACGATTGAATGTCCAGGTAATGGTACTTGTGTGGATAATTCAGTTGAAAGTGAAGAATGCAAAGATTTCGTACCTAGTAAGGGTACGCATGAATCTGAATGCCTAGAGAAAAGTCCTGTGGAATTTGTCCCTAGAAGTGTTGAACTGAATGGAGGAGACAATGGTTTTCTTCATTCCAGTTCTGAGGTGAGAGATGTGCTTTCAGAAGATGTATCTGCACAGAAGATTGCTCTCTGTGGTCATCCAAAATCAGATGAGCACCTTCAAAGCTTGACATCCGATAACCAGTTAGTTGATAATATTACAAATGAGCAGAATGGGACCACTTCAGAACAATTTGAGCTAGAAAATTCTGAAACTCCTGCAGCTGCCTCTGAATTGGATAATGAGTCCTCAAAACATTCTAATGGATTTATGGTTGCAGAAGATGTTGTTCCTTCTAAGGATGGTCACTGTAATTCAGGTAAACCATGTGCCAACAATTTTTCTGATCCCATGGAATCATGTGTCCAGATTGATGAGGATGCACAGCCCTGCTGTAGTGAGCAAATTGGGGATATCAACTTCAATCCAGGCAAAACTAGCAGGAAATCTGCTGATTCTGGGGTTATGTGTTCATATAATTGTTGCTCGGGATGCTTATGCACCCTCCATGAACTGATTCAGAAAATTCTTGTTCATGAATGGGGGTTAGGCAATAGCTATTGGACAGCAGAGGATGCTCATGATGTTGTTTCATCATTGTCGATAGATCTTCTTTCAGCAGTCAGAAAAGTTGATATGGCTGGAAATATAAGTAATTTGACTGGAAATCCTCAAAGATTATCTGAATGTCCAGATTTTCATAATTGTCATTGCAGACGTTCAGGAAATAGCTTAGTAATGGCAATGGAATGTAGTTGCCACTCTGTCGATGGATCTGTAACTGCAAAAGGAAATACCTCCCCAAATTCACAGTTTGGGCATGAACTGAAATTTATTTTCAGAGATGGCGTCCTGGTGCCTATAGATTCTAACCAAAATGTTTCTTTACATTGTAAATATGAGACCTTGTGCCTTTGTTCTCTTATAGAGTCAGTAGTAACAATGAAGCAGCCTTTTGATTGATATGAAATTTTCACAGCATGGATTGCCTAGCCATGGGCATCATATTGGTCTTTTTGCAGAGTATAGGTGTGTATTTTTAAGAGGTATGAAGAATCAAAATTTTGTTGAGGAAGTTCCAATTTATGCTTGTTCTACTTTCTTTCCATTAGCTACAGTTGAAGAGCCTTTTCTTCCTCCCTACCTAGGCTGCTGTCAAAAAAATTCTCACCTGAAAAGGAACCTTTGCCAAGCAAGAACCAGATATAATGAGGTCAGTTCCTCCACTGATAAAATTTGTGCTTTTTGTTCTGTTTTTACTGCATTTATATAATTATATAGCATCATGTTTGTTTCCTACACAAACTGCATTAAGTAACAAACTGCATTAAGTAACGAGTAAATTGATAAATAGTCATTTTGGTTTTATGCTTTTTAATAAATTGATTTTTTGTTTCACTTTTATTCTCTCTGCTTTCCTTTCTGTCCTTGTCTTCAAAGATGGCAGTTTTGTCTTCATAGCACCGTCTGCTGCTCTTGTTTTCCTTTTAGACTCCAAGAACCCATCGCTGCCATTTTATAATTTTTTACAAACCAGTATTTTATCATAGGAAAGGAAGAATATGGTGGTTTTTAATGGTGAAATCTGGTGCAAAAATTTAGGCAATTGACTGTCAATCAATAGTGTGAGAGAGGGATTATTGGCTACTGATGATGGGTGAGTGGAAGGGAGAAAGTGAGTAGTGATGGTGAGAGCAAGAAAAGTTTTAGGTGTTTGATTGATGGATGAGAGGGAGAGGGAGATGGACAAATGAGAAACACAAATATAAAATGTGTTTGTGGTTTCTTAATTTTGGGTTTCGATTTTAAAATGTTTATGAAAAACACTCAAAATTTCAATGAATTTTGGGATTAAAACTGCACTGAGTTGAATTGTATGAAAAACAGAAAAAATACTGAACTAGACAAATTAGTCGGATGGGTCTTATGTTTTTTTTTTTTTTTTTTTCATCTCTTTTTTCCTTTCCGATACATAAATATTACCGAACACTCTCTAAATAAGTTTGAAGATCTCAAACCATCAAATCTCAAACCAAGATTTTCAAGTATCTTTGCATCGGAGTGTTTGCAACGCTAAAACGGATGAAACTACGTAGTTGTCATAGTTTCCTCTGAAGTTGCCTAGTCGATAGCTGTAATAATTGTTGTAATTGTAGTGGACATATCTGGCATGAAAAGATGAAATTTAAAGAGGAATAGTTGTCAAACTGGAGACTTTTCAATCCCATAGATAATTTCGGTGGTGCTGAATTAAAAATTCATTGGTAGTGCAATATTTTGATTTACTTTGAGGCAGGCAAAAGTAGCACTACTTGTTAATAAAGGAAATTTGAATTTAAAATTTATTGTTTGATGGTATATACATTTATCATTTCACTCAATTTTATTACAAAAACACTATTTTTTAGATAACCTTCTTGTTGTATGTTACATATTAAATTATTAATGCATGTATGCATGTGCATTTTGGAACACCAATTATAATTGCTTCGAGACAAATACCTTAAAGAGGCAGCTGATTTACGCAACTGAGTAGTCCTGTAATATAAAAATAAAATAAAAAATCTTAATATTAATTATTATTTTTTAAATATTTCCCTTGTATAAAAAGAAATCTTTAAATAATTTATTTTTTCCTAAAAATAAAAAAAAGCTGTTGTATGGATCAAAATGGAAAAATCTCAATTCCCCATTGAGTATCCCTTTCAATTTGGATAGTACAATATTTAGTTTAGATAAATAGATTTATCTCAGAGTCAATTGCATCTGAATTTAGTTTAGATAAATTTATATGAAAAGATTTATGTCCCCAACTGTGTTTTGAGTGATTGGAGTTAGGACATCAACACGATCAATGATTGTTAGAAGCCTCAATAATAGGAATGGCAATTTGGATATCCAAGCCTATCCTATTAAGTAAATGGGCACATTAAGTGTTATAATTTAAATCTCAGTCAGATTTGAATAATGATATAACTTGATTTATTATATATATATTATATATTTTTATATTTAATTTATTATTATTATTTACAATTAAAATATATTTTTTTATGTGAAATATAAATTATATTATATGAATATATGTGTGAGAAAATAATAATAATATATATATATATATATATATATACCCGCCCGCATCAAGAACAGGGCAAATAGCAAGATGTGTATTTTTTTTATATATAATTAATTAATTAAACGTTGGCCCTATGTTGCATTAGGTCACCAATGCGTCAAAAAAAATCCAAAACCCATAATTTTTCTCATTTGTTCAATTTGAGCAAAACTGATAGTTTCTTTCAAATATGGAAATTAATCTGAAAATTTACAGTTCCGATTGTTTTAATTAATCGTATTTAATTTGTTTGTTTTCAACAGGTACTGAAGCTTTTTCTACTACTTCTGCTAGTGGAGAGAAATGTTAAATAATCTTCCAAATTTAACAGGCATTAATTAATTTTATTTGTAACATATAATATAATTTTCATAAACTTTAAGAAAAAATAGATAATACAAACATGATGGTAAGGAAATTCATGAAATTGAAATTCAATCGCTCTATATTGAAATTGAAGTTACATATTTTTTTTTTTATTTTTCATAATTTTTCAAAAAATAGAATAATTAAATTCGCTGTAGAAGTTTATAGCTAATTTGGTCAAATTCAAAATAATTTTGTATTAATTTAGTCAAATTCATTTAAAAAAAAAAAATAGTCAAATTAAAATGTAATTACTAATTTAGATATGAGCTTCTAATTAACTAATTGAGTAGTCAATTTTGTTAATTCCAATCTACAAATTTTTTAAAATAAAAAACAGGGTCTCTATTATTCTCCTCATATGCATCATCTTCCTCGTGTTTTTATTTTAATCAATTTCAACTTATTATAATCAATTTTAACATCATGTAAAAAGCAAGTTTAAGAAAATTTAAGTATTCAAGGGAACCAAATCAGATGCTATTAACTTTAAATCACCCAATCTAAATTGGATATCTAAAGTTTAGATGACTAATTGTAGGTTTGCTTAAAGAGTAAGCACTAAATTATGCATGACAATTTAGCCTGATTTGTTGGGATCAAATTTTATCCGCCTGTCACGGCTTCGAATCGAATTCAGGATAACTGCTTATATAACCTAGTATTGGCCATAATTCACAAAAATATTGTGTAGTCTTAATAAGAGGGGGAAGGTATCACACTGTTTGAGGAACCTGAGTACTCAAGAATTCAATCAACCGAATAGTGATTGAATGAATAATTGGCTTTTACTTATATATATCTAATTTTTATTTTTTATTTTTATAAAATTCTTTTTATATATAAAAAGTACAAATATATATCAAATATACAAATATTAAACCTATACCGGACCCAATTATACTTTGTGTTTGTTGAAACAAGAATTTCATCTTTCTAGATAGCTTATATTTCAAAGATGTGTCGACAAAGACAGACAGTAACAAAAAGAAATACCCAAAGAAAAATCAGAAGAAACCCACCACCGGAATTACAGATAATTTTTAAGCAATGGTCGTGTAGATAATTGTTGCTAGTTGGTTGGCTGCATGTGCATAATGCGGTGGGTTGTACTGTTTTTATACAATGCAATGGCTGCAAGTTTGCTTCAGTACGTTACACAAAATATAAATGGATATATTTATTTCACCCCGTTCCGTCTCGTATCCGAAGAGGCAGGTGGTGAGACGGGGCGGACATAAAATTTTGTTAGCCGGACGAATTCGAGTATGGCCATATTCGCTTCATACCCGCTCCATTGCCATCTCTACTTCAAACTGAGAATTGTTATATAGATAGAGTTTGTTTAAGGCGTATGACTAAGAAAAAAAACTTAAAAAATTGATAGAGAAAACGAAAAATATAGCGATAAAAATAAAGGTAAAATAATTGGAAAGAGAATCATTGTGTCATGCCCCGAATTTGAGGGTGCATGATCGGTATTAGGGAACCGGTAAATATAAGGCTTTTAGAACTCATAATCAGCTTGACATCATACTAAATGATAAAACTATTAAAATGACAGTTGTAACTATTATAAAACCAAGGTTTGTTAAGCAGAATTTGGATACCAATCATACCATTTCCCCCTCAAGGCCATCATATCCGTCATATCAACTCAATATCATAGAAAATAATTTTTCTTGCCAATTAAACAATAAAACTTAATTATCAACTGAATAAACATCTCAAACTTTATAAAAAATTAAAATGGGACAATAAAACCAACATAGAAATACACATGCGAAGCGTTAGATTTAGAATATATAACAAAATAAAATAAAATAAAGTAAAATACACAATCTTCACTGTCAGAGGAAAAATGACAGTAGCGACTCGATAAAAATCTAACTTTGAAGCTCATTTGCAACTGGGAAAAATAAGTTGAACATGAATGAGTGTTCAACTCAGTGAATTATACTGTCTAAGATACTTACCGGGTGCCAACTAATTATTCTGTTAATGAAATGAATATGCAATGTGCCAAACAGATAAATAATCACTTAATCAAACAAGGATGAGAATTAGTCAATATGAATCACTCTATATCACAATGTGGGAAGTCGATCCCCAATCTGCCTCTCTTAATCCAATCAATCTCTTAATCCAATCCATAGGGTTCCACTGTCATGGTCTTCGCTAAGCAGAGCCAACCCTATTGGCAATCAACGTCTAGCGATGAGCGAGTCTCGCCGCCACGCCAATCATAACTCATCATATCAAACTTATCATATAAAAATCATATCATAACCATTTCCATACTCTGAATTCTATATGACCTTTGTCATCCTAATCTCATCCAACAACCATACGCAATATCCAACACAGATTTTAATATAATAAACACACGCACATGTCCTATTCTAGTAATAATATTATTAATGCATATTTATATATATAAATATATATAATCACAAAATTTAATGCACATGTATAAAAAACAGAAAATTATATTAAAAAGTATCACTCACAGACTGGATGACCATCCAAACTAACTGACTCCCTCAGAATTCCTCCTAACTGACAGCAAAGAAGATATCTAAAATATCATAATAGAATATAATAATTATTCAACTCTGACTTTGAAATTAAAGAAAACGACTTTCAAGAAATCTGTCAAAATTTTGACAGAACCTCTTCTAAAATAGGATATAACCCTTTAAAATAAAAATGAGAACACTTCCAATCAATAGCCTATAAATTTACATCCGACACCATCAAATTAATTGACCCATCCTGAGTCTCCAACTCAATCATAAATATTTATAATAAATATTATACGTTTCAATTATTTAATCTATATAACTAATTAATTACTTATAACAGTCGAATACATATTTGAACCCAATATCACAACTATTCTGCATATTGAATTCCAAAATCAACCTCCAATATTTTAAATTAATTCTAATATTTATTCTTTATTCATCGAGACTCTAAATATTAATTCTGAATAACCTACATACCAACATTTAAAGTTATTGCCTAATAATCATTCAATTTCTTCAAACTCGAAAATAATTTCCATAATAATCAGTTAAATCATTCCGACTAATAAAATAATTATTCCTCAAATAATTTTCAATTAATTTAGTCAAATAATTACTTACCAAACCTCAATAAATAATTATATCGAAACTAATATCCCATCCATTAGATAATTTATTTAACCAATAATTTTATTTATTACCTCATCCAAAATCATTTTTATAATAATTCAATAAAATGATTATTTACCTAGTCCTTAATCGATACTAAATAATAATTTTTCCTCAATTACAATGTACCTAAATAAATTATTAATCAAACTCTAATAATTACCTCAATTTATTTTCGTTTATTCACTTAATTTTAACTACTGCTTCGATTAAATTATTTCACCATAATTTAATTTTTGATACCTAAATTTTATCAATATTCCTCAAATAATATTCATAATCACTCCAATTACTAATATCAATTTATTTAATTTTTACTCCTAAATTAAATACAGTTGCTAAAAATTCACTATCCGAAAATTCTAAAATCAAAGCCAAGCTCAATATTTTTCTATAATTTTATCACACCCTGAAACCAAGGATATGACGATCCTATGACATGGATAGACTTAAGGCCACCAAAAACCTGTAGAACATCTAAACATCACCTGTGGCAACAACACAACAATATTTATATTCATTCTCAAATCCATAATCATAGTTATCATATATATGTCATATCAACCTGTGATATAATCATCCAAAATATATTCAACTTGTTCACAATAGATCAAATTCAAATGAGGTCCTCTATCCAATATGAACAAGTGACAACTCAAAAGTAATTCATCAGAATAATATTACAGACCATTCAGAATATTGTGGAGCTCTAAGAGTATTACAATCCCAAATTAATAATTAACATTTAAAATATCAAAGTATATACTTGGACTAGCTTCTTAGAAGAAGGAAATCAAGAAGCTCTATCCTCTATCTCAAGACCAGCAACTCTAGCACCTGAAAACCACAACAGAAGGAGGGTGAGCCGTCAACTCAATAAATTATGCATATGTCATACATGTGGTTCATAATCAAAGTTGAGGTTCAAAAGCAATATTTGTATCTAGATAAAACATAAATAAACAAAGGGCTCATATTGCAAAAATCATAATATAATATCAAATGTTATATATATATATCAGAGTCATTAATCAGAGTGTGCTTGCAAGGAATGACACAATACATATATATACATTTGATATAAGGTAAAGTAATGTAAATGTCATAACAACAAAGAACATAAAAAGAGTCTAATGACATCCATACAGAACAAGAGTACTACGATCTCCATACAAAGTATATGTGCTTACGCTAACACATGCCTAGGAAACTTTGTCCCTCTAGGAAGGTCCCTGATATTTTAGACTCTATCAGTTGAGTCACTGATGCACACAGTTTTATGATTTATCCCTTATAGGTAAGGTGTTCTGAAACTAACATATATTTGGTTCAGAATATAAATATTAGCATTGATAACAAATATTAAGCAAAACTATTATTAATCAAACGGATTAGGTAACAATGAAAATTTTAGAATAATAGGATTATATTATAACAGTGAGTTGGTTCCAAAGAAATAGGTAGTATATCCAACCCAATAATTATAATAATGGCAACAAAAGATATTTTAGGTTAAGCAACATTTATTTCAAAGGAATTTAACGATTTAAATGAACATATAGATATGCTTAAATAGAATTTGGGTTCAATGTAACATAGGCAAAAATATAACATATACAATCATATGCACAATACATATGCATAACTCACCTCCAATAGAGCAATCAATCTCATTCAAAGCTCAAAGAGTTTTTTCAAGCTCCAATTAATTCCAAAATTCATTCAACATATAAGCCTAAACACAATTTCAACAAAACAAAATTTAGGGTTTTCCTTATCCAACATTCATCTATACCAAAATCTTGCAAATTATAAATTCTCTAACTCTACTTAGATGTTTCTTAAACTTAATTGACCATTCTTAAATAATTTTATGGAATATTAGAGAAATGGGCACTATTCACATAATTATTCATCATGTGCCCTAATTCTCCCAATCAACTATTATCTTTAACCATAAATACATATACATACTCCACATAACTCAAACATAATTATTCTAACAACTCATAACCTCAAATCATAATAAAAATGGAGTTATATAGAAAATACTTCTTTCTCCTTAAGAGATAATTTTGGAGAAATCTTGATCTTTTGGAAGATTTAATGGATTTCTTATATTATTTTCTTTCCAAAATGAAGTATTATTTATGGTACTAATACCTTAGAAGAATGAGTAGAGAATTCTAGGTTTTAAAATGAAAAAAAAAGGAGTAGAACAATAGCAAAAATTGGGCAAAAAAATGAAGTGACAGTTATTTATAGGGGATGAATATTATTCAACTAGAAAAGATTCACTTGGCAACACAGTTTTAACTAGCTATATCTTAAGTTACAGATATCCAAATACTTCAATTATTTTTTTTTTCATTTAAACTAGATACATAAGGCTACAATATATAAAAAATTTAGCTTAAAATATATACTATAAAATTTATGGTGAATTTTCAAAATTGAATCTGTCTCACTGCAAGTGTCATCCGAGCAGACTTTGTTTCCATGTCTATATCTCCAAACATGCATATCCAATTTTTTTAAAAAAAATGTCACATTCCACTTCGAAATATGATGATCCTAAGGAAAGAGTTAGCTTAAGGCTACCAGTTCCTGTACAAACTATCCTAACTTTCAAATTATTGGCTTATAAATTATTTGCGCAAATTTTTTTTTACAGAAATTTCGCCAGAATTTCCTTTGTAACTACAATAATTCCAAGTTACAACTCATTCAAATGAGTAAACACAACTTACAAGGAAACTAGCACTTCTAAAAATCTCACCTTATATCCTCAACTTCCATTTTTCATATCACATTTTCATACTTCACTTAACAAACCATTATATATATAATGGTTTGTTAAGTGAAGTATGAAAATGTGATA
>CANXYC010645993.1:0-21004 GCA_948193065.1 Aleurites moluccanus | reverse complement strand
AGAGTTTCAAAGGAGACTCTGTCAGTTTTTCTGCATGCATGTTTAGTTATATGATGATTTTAAAAAAAAAATTATGACCTAAAATGTATCACAGGTTAAGTAATGAATGTAATTGTTTAAGCATGGGTTCTTCGTGGTACTGGTGGCTTAGGCATTACTCGTACCCTAGGACCATCATAGTCTAAAGTTAGGCTGTGACACAAGACCATCAAACATATAAACATATATATATATATATATATATATATATATATATACACACATAGTTCATTTACACAGCTAAGTTTCATTGTGAACTTGGTCCAAAGAGACATAACGAAGTCATTTTCCAACATACAAGTGGTTGTAGAAGGCAAGAAAGAATATATTGAATAGGCTATTAAACATATATTTCATATCATGGAGAACATATATGGAGATTTAACAATATATCTCATAAGGAGCAACATGCATATACGTTGTGCATTGTAACACCCCAACAGACAGAACAGTAGATAATGAGATAGTACAGTAGATGGTATGGATATATTGGATTATAGTAACGGATATGATATTGACTTAAGCATGAATAGGCTAAATTAATTATTGAAATATATAGAGAATGATAGAGTGTAACATTCAGGAATTTTTGAACCTCAACCGGGTCACTTTTGTGACATTGTCCCGAAAAATACTAGTATTAATTACACCGCCTTGGGAAATAGTAGTCCGGTTGATTAGAAATTTCTGACTTAGACTAGGGAGTAAAGGGTCATCTATATTTATATGAATTTTTGGTGAAAAGAAAGAGTTGAAAAATATTTTGGAATATTGAAAATAAGAGTAATGACAAAATTGTAATTAATGGCAATATTATAGGCATTTTCGAAAACGGGCTGTCTAGGATACATAATCAGACTCAAACTAATTTTAAAAGATATAACAGCCCAAAATAAGCTATTTCACTCCCCACACTTGAGGTTAAATCCAAACAGAATAGATAGAATAAATTACAGAAACTTTTGGGGTCAAAATGCAATTAAGAAAAATTTCGGGCAAAAGTGTAATTAAGCAAAGTTGTGGGACCCACCAATTACATAAAAAATTCTAGAAATAAGGCAAGGTGGCCGGCCAAGTTTTATAGAAGTGGCTATTTGTTGTGAAATATTTCTAACCTAAGTATGAAAATTGGAAATTTGGCATTTTGTAGAATTTTCTACAACTCTCCAACTTTCAAGTTTTCTTTGTAAAATTGTTATATATATATAAAGAAGAGCAAGGATGGCCATTTTCATTTGAGGTGGCCGAACCACCACTAGTGTAGGAACTAAAAATATTTCTTAAATTTTCATAGAAAAAACAAAACTATGTTAAAGAAAATAATGGAAGGAAGAAGCTTTATTAAGAAAATAGATGGAATTTGGCATCCAATCATTTGGAGGAGCAAAAGAAGAGGGCAATTTAAGTATTTTAAATTAAGATAAGATTTCTAAACTCAGATAATTGATTGAATATAATAGAACTATAGTTTAATTTAGTAAATAATTGAGTTAATTGAGCTATAAAAGATGAAGATGAACTAGGGTTTAGAGAGGATTCTGAATTTGTTTAAAGGCAGAAAATTTTAGACAGTATTCTGAATTTTTGATGATTGAATTTGAGGATGGTTAAAACATAAAAATTGTAGATAAATATTTTAATTTGATGTCTACAAAAGGAATTGATGAAACTCGAAGTGAGGAGAGAGTAATTGAACAAAACCTTGACTAGCCAGAATTAGGTTTTTTGAAATTTTGCTATTATTTTTTTGTTATAGAGAATGATAGAGATAAAATTAGAAGAAGTGTTGAAAATAAAAAAGTGTTCATTTATGTCTTATATATTTTCATATAAAAGGGTTTTGTAATTGGATTTGTGGTTTATGAGATATTGGGTCATAAGTATTAACTGCCATAATTGAGTAATAAACAGAACATCGGTTACTAAGTTCTGTTGATTTAAGGATCGTAGATTCTGAATTAAGGAAAGTGGTAAACATGAAAAATTATTATTTATATGTTATATAAATGTCTATAATTTTTTTTTGTAATTGGATGAACACAGAATTAATTATATATATAGAAATAGGGTCTGTTCGGATAGAAATTTTAGGACTGTAGATTAAATTTGAAAATTCACTAATAATTGTACAGTGATCCAAATAATCTAAAATTTGGATATGTTATAATATTATATGTTTATAATAAATATAAAAAAGAATCAAAGTACTTGGATAAGTATAAATTTAATTATAGACAAAAGAACAGAGTCAGCTTGAGTCAAAGTTACAGGGAAGAAGGGTTGACAGTGAGGTTAAGTTCAAACTATCACCATATGATATGTAGAACTTAAAAATGTCTGAATTTTGGATATGTTAGATATTAATATGTATAGTTTAAGTAGGAATAAAAATTAAAGTATTTAGATAAGTATAGAAAGAGATATGGATTAAGGAGCATAGGCTGCTAGTATATAATGTTACAGAAAAAAAAAAAAACCTTAGTGATTTGGGAAATTTAGGATTTTTTTAAATATAAGTGTAATTAATGTAATTTTATGTTAAATAGTATCCAAATTTGAATTAATTGAATATGTAGATTCAAGAGTGAATAAATGACATAAGCATTGGATTAAGGACGAAATGATTGGAAAGTGCCTAGTAAAATGAGTAATATACATACAATTTTGCTTGACATTGCCTTCAAATTAAATTATTGAAATTACAATGAAATTTTATTTTTGGCCAAAAATACTAATTGTATGATCCATGATTAATTTCATGCTCTTTTGTAATCCTAAATGATTCCTTTTAAATTAATTTGCATAATTGGCCTAATGCTTCATGTATTGAATCATTGGAAGTGCTTAAGTTATTTTTGATACCTAATGATTAAGCATTATATGTATAGTATTAATGAATGACATTATTCACAGTGGTTTAATAATCCTAGCTAGGAGGGGGTTAAGATCCTAGTCATGCGGTCTGATCAACCGTATAAGTAAATAACATGCTACCAAATTGTAGCATTTGCTTAAGTGATCAATAATGATTATGTCATTTTTACGATATGATATGCTATGAATTTTTAATGACAATGTGAAATCAATCCATATGTTAAATGAGTTCAAGTTTATGAATCTTTAATTGATTAATGAACCCATTATTATTGTATATTTTATGCCATCAGAATGAATAACATATATAGAATGCTTAAATAACAAATCTTGAACATGTACCACTAGAAAGAAATCTTAACATATACATTAATATTATAAGTGCTTATAAAGGGTAGCACTATCCAATCATTTCATAATACATATATGAATTCTTTTTAAAAACATAAATGCCTATAAAGAATGGCATTATCAAAAAAATTATAACATAGAATTGATATTATATCATAATATTTGGATAGCCTTGCTACCTTCACGTGGCACATATTTTTGCACAGGCATATGCCTAGAGCTCGTGATCCCCTTTAGGTGGAACACTGATACTATACCCTACCAGCCAGGTTTCCTCTGTGCACATTGGACAATGAATTAACTCTCATTAGGAAAAGCATTCTATAATGTATGTTCTGTGATATACATATCATGTATTGGTTCAACATTAATTAAAAGTGATCAAGAGATCACAACTTATGAATAACATATCATACTATGCATAACAAAGGCTTATTAATAAAATTGGTCCAAGAAAAATAACCAAGTCATTATCAACATTCAAAAATTCTATTTAAGGAGGGTTTCAATAAATTGAATTCATAAATAACATATACATATATATGAATGTAATATACTTTAGCAAAAATTCTCATATGGAGAATCACACACATGAAACGAAATCCACACTTACCTCTTAGTACCAAATTGCTTTCTAGCCAAGCTCAACTCTTGCTCAAATCTAAAAGATCCTTAATTCCTTGAGTTCTCTTCTCCTAAATAAAAATTTCCAAAATTCCAAAATTTAGGATTTTCTCAAAACAATCACATAAAATAATCCTTCATAAAATCTAAGCTCCTTAGAGTCTCTATAAACAAATTCTAGCATTAATTTAACCATTAATAGATGATGAATAATGGTTATAGAGAAAATCTACTATTCATAATACTATTCATCCAAAAATCATAAATCCTCATAACTACTAAATATAACCATAAATATTAGCTATTAATACTCACAAATGATCACCCACAACTTAAAAATAATTATTCTAGCTAACAAATAACTTAACTCAAGCTAGAGAGAAGATTTGAGAAAATTACCTTATTTTCTCATCTAAAGAAATTTTGAAGAATGTGACTTTAATTGATGCTCTTATAGTCCTTAATTTGTGTTTTCTAGCATTAATAAGGCTTAATTCGAATATTAAAACCTTACAAATGAAGAAAAATGACTTATGGTTGAGAGGAATAGGAAATGGAAAAGAAGAGAGAAGAAGAAAGAAAGCAAAATTAAATTTTGAAGAGAAGAGCTACTGCTAGAATTTAAAAAAATTGTGAGTTTACTGTTCACAACACAAGCTAAAAAAAAAATCACTTTGTAAACACATGCTAAACCAGTTCTATCTTAAGCTATAAAATTCTAAGTTCCTCGGTTCTTCCTTCCACTTAAACTAGACACATGAGGCTATAACGTATCCCAAATTCGTTCCTTAAAGCCTTGAACATAACTTCACAAAATTCTGCATAAATACAAACTCTAAAATTCAAATCAAAACAAACAAATCTCACTTCCAAAGTAAACATTCCATAACAAATCTTATATACATCATTATAAGAATTTCAGAATACATATAAGCAAAAGAAATCTCAGGTATTACATTCTCCCCCCCTTAACAAAATTCGTCCTCGAATTTGAAGAATTTACCTTAAACTTGAAATAAGTGGGGATACTTAGCTTGCATGTTCAACTCACTCTCCTAAGTGCATTCTTCCATAACTTGGTTTTTCCATAAGACTTTAACCATTGATATCTCTTTGTTCCTTAGCTTATTGATCATCCTATCAACGATGGCTATTGGAGCCTCTTTATAAGTCACGTCATGTTGGAATTCTACCTTTTAAGCTTGCAACACATGGGAAGGATCTGCAAGATATTTTCAAAGCATGGACACATGAAAGACTGGATACACATTTTCTAAGTGAGGTGGCAAGGCTAATGTGTAAGAGACTTCTCCAACTTTATCCAATACCTCCAATGGCCCATTGTACCTTGGAGATAACTTGCATTTCTTACCAAATCTTAGAACTTCTTTAATAGGTGAGACTTTCAAAAACACTAAGTCACCAACTATGAAACGAAGATCTTTTCTCTTAGGATCGACATAGCTTTTCTGCCTACTGAAAGTAGTCTTTAATATTTCTTTGATGATAGGGACCTTTTTTGCTGTATACTAAATCAATTCAAGCCTTTCAACATGCTTCTCTACTACTTCATCCCAACACAAAGGAGACCTACACTTTCTACCATACAAAGACTCGTAAGGAGCTATCTAGATGGTAGAATGATAACTATTATTGTAGGCAAACTCTATCAAAGGCAAATGCTTGTCCTAATTACCTCTAAAGTCTAGAATGCACATTCTTAACATGCGATCTAAAGTTTGGATGGTCCTCTCTGATTGCCTATTTGTCTAGGGGTGAAATGTCGTGCTAAAATCAAGTTGAGTACCCAAAGACTCTTGTAGCTTCTGCCAAAACCTCGATATAAACTAAGCTTCTCTATCAGAGATAATAGAAATTGGAATCCCATGGAGTCTTACTATCTCATCAATATACATATATGCATACTGAGAAGCGGTGTAGGTTGTCTTGACTGGGAAGAAGTGAGCTGCCTTAGTCAATCTATCCACAATTACCCAGATCGAGTCATGCCCACTTGAAGTCAGTGGCAACCCTACAACAAAGTCCATAGTTATCCTCTCCCACTTCCACTATGGCAGTGGCAACTATTGAAGTAGGCCCAAAGGTTTCTAATGCTCAAATTTAACTTGCTGACAAGCCAAACATCTTGCCACAAATCTGCCACATCCTTCTTCATCCCACTCCACCAATAAGAGCTCATGATGTCGTGGTACATCTTCATATCATCTAGATGAACACTAGATCTAAAATGATGTGCTTCCTTAAGAATCACATATCTTAAACCATCGATTGCTAGAACATATACTCTGTTGCCAATTCTCAACATGCTAGCTTTCATAGAAAAACCTGGAGCTTTTTTTATTCCCACATCTCTCTTTAGCTTCACAAACTGAGGATCTTTATCTTGTGCCTCTCTGATCTGATCAATAAGCACTGGCTTGACTTGGAAACATGCTAGAAGCACTTCTGCATTTGACAAGTCAAAATTGATCCCCATATCATGCAAACTCTACACCTCACTCACCAAAGGTCTGTTACTCACCTGAATATGGGCTAATCTACCCAAAGTCTTCCTTCTCAAAGCATCTGCTACCACATTCGCCTTTCCTGGATGATATAAAATCTCACAATCATAGTCTTTAAGTAACTCCATCCATCTCCATTGCCTAAGATTTAGGTCTTTTTGCTGGAAGATATACTTCAAGCCCTGATGATTTGTAAAGATCTCACACTTCTCTCCATACATATAATGTCTCCATATCTTCAATGTAAAGACAACTGCAGCCATCTCAAGATCATGTGTCGGATAATTCACCTCATGCTTTCTTAACCATCTAGAAGCATAAGCTATTACCCTACCATGCTGCATAAGCACACAACCAAGCCCCACTCTTGAAGCATCACAATACACTGCATAACCTCCTTCACTTAACACAGGTGCTGTGGTGAGACAAGTCTTCAACTTATGGAAAATCCCTTCACATGCATCCGTCCATTGGAATTTCACTAGCTTCTGAGTAAGCTTAGTCAAAGGAACTACAATCTTGGAGAAATCCTGAATAAACCTTCTATAGTAGCCTGCCAAACCCAAGAAACTCCCAACTTCTGAAACATTGGTAGGTCTAGGCCAACTAAGAATGGCGTATACTTGCCTTGGGTCAACCATGAACAAGGAAACAAACATTCTCAAGCCAAAACTCACACTTTGAAAGCTTAGCAAACAACTGATGCTCTTTCAAAATCTGTAATGCCATCCGAAGATGTTCTTCATGCTCTTCCTCACTCTGAGAATACACAAGAATGTCATTTATAAACACTATAACAAACTTATCCAAAAATGACTTGAAGATCCTATTCATGAGATCCATGAAGGCAGCTGGTGTATTAGTCAACCCAAAAGGCAACACTAGAAACTCATAATGACCATATCTCATTCGAAAAGCAGTCTTATACACATTTTCATTCCGAATCCTTAACTGATGAGAACCAGATCTCAAGTCTATTTCAGAGAAATAAATAACATCTTACAGCTGGTCAAACAAATCATTTATCCTTGGCAAAGGATACTTATTATGAATGGTGATCTTATTGAGTTGCATATAATCGATACACAGTCTCATAGATCCATCATTCTTATTCACAAAGAGCATAGGAGCACCACAAGGAGAACTGCTAGGTCGAATGAATCCTTTGTCGAGCATATCTTTTAACTTAGTCTTCAATTCTCCTTACTCTACTGGTGCCATATGGTATGGAGGAATGAAAATCGGACTAGTGTCAAGAACACCCTATTCATCAAGTCCATAAATGCGGTTGGTGTATTAGTCAATCCAAATGGCAACACTAAGAACTCATAGTGTCTATATTTTGTCCGAAAAAGCCATCTTTAATACATCCCCATTCCAAATTCTCAACTGATGATAACCAGACGTCAAGTCCATCTT
Organism: Aleurites moluccanus; assembly: GCA_948193065.1. Taxonomy (NCBI): domain Eukaryota; kingdom Viridiplantae; phylum Streptophyta; class Magnoliopsida; order Malpighiales; family Euphorbiaceae; genus Aleurites; species Aleurites moluccanus. The sequence continues at coordinate 13,172 of CANXYC010645993.1, read as the reverse complement.
AGAGAAATGACTAGCACCTGGTAACTGGTCAAACAAATCATCTATCTTTGGAAAAGGATACTTGTTCATGATGGTAACCTTGTTAAGCTGCCTATAGTCGATGCACAATCTCATAGAACCATCTTTCTTTTTCACAAAGAGCACTAATGCTCCCCATGGCGAACTACTAGGTTTGATGAATCATTTGTCAAGCATATCTTGCAATTGAATTTTCAATTCTTTCAACTCAATCAGTGACAAATGGTAGGGAGGAATATAAATTAGACTTATGCCAGGTAACAACTGGATACCGAATTCTATCTCTCTATCCAGTGGCAACCCTGGCAATTCTTCAAGAAATATGTTTGGAAACTCACTAACTATTGGAATATGCTTTGTGCCTTTCACTTCCTTTTGAGTGTCCCCGACATAAGCCAAATACCCTTAGCAATTCTTTCTTAACAACCTTCTTGCCCCAATGGCAGATATCACATTGTATGGTACTTCGCTCCTCTCCCCTTGAAATTCAAACTCCTCACCTAAAGGCGGCTTGAAAACTATCTTCTTCCCATTACAATCTACGGTAGCATAGTGCTTGGACAACCAATCCATGCCTAAAATCATAACAAATTCTAGTACATGCAATTCAATCAAATCTACAATCAAGTTCGTGCCACCTATGCTAACCACACATGAGGGATAAGAGTTATGAACTTTAATCTCTTCCTCCAAAGGAATAGAAACAATCAACATACTTTTTCAAGCAACTCACAGGGCACAAGCAATTTCTTAGCAAAACATGATGACACAAAGGAATATATAGCTCCTGAATCAAACAACACTCTAGTATTCAAATCATAGATTGGAAGAATATCTGTAACAACAGTGTTAGATGTTTGGGCCTCATGTTGTGCCAAAGCAAAAACTCTCCCTCTACCTCTACCCATAGGAATTGACCCTGAAGCCTGAGCCACATGCTGACCTGACCCTTTATCAACCTCTGGAGTCCTGCCTAAAATGCCTCGGCCTGCACCTGGCTGCTGAGTAACACTCCTCTCCATATTCATCTGAACCATTGTTTGAGAAGCCTGAGGTCTAACTCCATAGGATGATTGTGGACAATTCTTGAGTAAATGACCTTGCTGTCCACACCTAAAGCATGTTCTTGTCATATAAAAACAAGGGCCTCTATGAAGTTTACCACATGTAGGATATAAAAGGTTAGAAGTCCTAGATGGTGCAAAACTGGATGAACCATGACTCATCTGAGAAGTGGATCTAGGGGTAATCCGACTCTATTATGGTCTCTTTGAATATCCTTTATACCCACTCCGAGGAGCTAACTGATGAGTCATTCCTATACTTTTCACCCCACTTTCTTGCTTAGAAGAACTGCCTATTTTAACTTTCTTCTTCTCTGCTCTTTCAGATCTAGCTTCTCTCTCTCTATTCTCGATTACTCTAGCCTTATCTACCAGCTTAGAGTAAGAGTCAAACTCAATAGTAGCTAAGAGTTTAAACAGTAGAGCCATTAATCCTTTAAGAAACCTTTGAATTCGTGCCACTTCTGTTGGCACCAAAACTAGAGCAAATTTGCTCAACTGACTGAACTTCCTAGCGTACTCTAAAACACTTATACCAGGTGTCTAAACCAATCTTTCAAACTCTATAGATTTAGCTTCTCACACACTCTCTGGAAGAAATTTATTCAATACCAATTCCTTGAATATCTCCTAAGAAATATATTCATTTCCCTAAAGCATACCAAAAATGCTTCTTTTGAACCAATACTTGGCCTCAACCTTCATCAAATAGCCAACAAACTCTATGGCTCTTCTATCGAGAATCCATAAAATCTATACCTTATCTTTTATTTCCTCTACGAAATCTGTAGGATCCACCTCACCTCTATACTCTGAGGGCTTAAGTTTATGAAATCTCTCGAATGATATCTCTTCTGCTTGAGGTACAGCAGGTGGTGAAGCTGCAGGAGGAATGAGAATCTTTGGATCTTGTACTCGAGGTACCTGCTATTGTCTTTGTTTAGTAATGAACTCAGCTATCATTGTATAGTTCCTTTACAGTTGTTCTAATTGTTGAGCCATATTAACCACATCCACTTGTAGCACAAGAGGAACTTCATTACCTCCATTTCCACCCATAGAACTTTCTTCAGAAGGCAAATCTCTTCTAGGACGGCCTCAACCTCGTCCTCTACCATGTCATGGAGGCATCTCGATACTAATAAGAAGAACAAACAATATTAGACTCACTACGCACACTTAATGCAGATTCATTCCAAAAAGAGACACAACACAAACGAGACATGATTCCTATGCTCCGTAGTTATCTTAATTAACACTTACATTAGGGCTATACACATCTATCTATCTTTCTATCTTAAGGATTATAAACCTATAGCTCTAATACCACCTCTGTCACTCCCTAACTCCAGTGGTGTGACAGTCGAGGGCAAGCATAGGCTTAAAGCCACCATAAACCCGTAGAACACACATATCCTAGATCTTATATATAACATATATTCACATCATACATAGTTATCATCACGAGTATTCAATTCTATGAATCACATTATCATTATTCATGCATTTCCTTACATCATCATATGATTTCCTCTTGTTCCTTATCAATCAAAAGATGCATCCCACATCAATAAGGAACAAGGGTAACTCAAAAGTATAAATTCAGACATCAAAATAAAATCATCCTCAATATCTAACTACAAAACTGTAGAGTATACTCCTCATACATACAAATACCCTAATACAAAATGATATGTATACATCAAAAGAATTACATAGAGTCTTCTTGGAGGAATGAATCAAAAAGCTTTGTCTTCTATGCTAGCTCCTTTTCGAGCTACTCTATCACCTAAAATCCATAGAAGGGGAGTGAGCCTTCAACCCAGTAAGATATAAACTACACTAATGCTTACAAGTATCACAAAGACATAGAGAATAAGTATGGTCTTGAACATATATTCAATATAATTTTGAAATATCAGATGGAAAGAGATTATTAGAATCATGGCACAAGAGATCATAGCATGAACAATCACAATTTTTTTTTTAACATGTGATTGCCCACCAAGAATGGCACTATAAATCATATCATGAGATAGAACTTAGAACATATCATAGTATATCGTATCGGTGCACCTTATCACCTTAATGTCTCCATGTGCTTGCGCAGGGCATATGCCTAGTGTTTCTGGTCCCCAACTAGGAGGGACACTGACAAAATACCCTATTAGTTGGGTTCCTGATGTGCACATTGGACCAATGAACAAACTCTCATTGGGAAGAGTGTTCTATTTACATGTGGGTCATGGGTTATATAGCTTGGACATATTATCAAGAAACATAGTGGTCACAAGACTATCATCATATATTTACATATAATTATTTCATCACACAAATAGGTATACAATGATCTTGGTCAAAGAAAACAATAACCAAGTCATCCATTCGATTGGCTTGTTTAGGAGGGTTTCAACAATTTATAGTTTACAAATTATGAGTTTATAGGTTTAGATTCATTAATAATGAATTTAAGAAAATTACATGAAGTAAGAAAAGAGTAGCAAGCATAATTAATGGATAGCAACATACATTAACATAGTTCATACTTACCTCAAAGCAATTTATCCTTATATTTCCCTCAATTACTTGTACATTCAATAATCTTCTTTATATTCCTTGAATTCTCCTCTCCTATGTCAAATCCCCAAATACTCATAATTAGGGTTTATGCCCAAAAATGTTCATACATGGTAAATTCTTATGATTCTAATCCTCTTTTAGAATCCTAATATGTTTTCTAACATCAATTTAATCTCTTATTAGAGAAATGCGAAAGTTTGGGATGAATAGCTATTGTTCACCCTAAACCCCAAATCCATATATATCTTGCTTATAATCCATAATAAATGCCAATTGATGCTTTTAAATATCTATTCATAACTCATAATCTTATATTCTAACTATGTATTAACTTATCTTAAACTTAGATTGGAGTTTGGAATAAATACCTTAAAACCCTATAAATGGAGATTATTGAGAAAATCTGAATCTTTAGAGTTCTTGGATATTTGATTCTTGTGTTAACAAAGATGTAATAAGTGTTTGAGAAGAGAATTTAACGAGTCTAAATGTGGGTGAAGTGTATTTATGGAGAAAGAAAGAGAAGGGACTAAAATAAATGAAGTTTGAAAATGAAGGAGAAGGGTTGGATATTTATAGGCCCCTGTCTTCATGCCTGTGAATAGGTTTCACTACCGTGATGTCCACTGTTCACGTTTGGGTTCGAAGCACTTTTGCACGGCTGTGAAGACGAATTTGAAGGGTTGGGAAATTTACACAAAAGCTTTTCTCACAGTGGTGAATGATTTCCCAATCCTATGAGGAAACTTTAAACCCGTGAATAGCTTGCTAATAAGAATTTCTTATGTTTATCCATTCTAACTTATCCAAACTCAATCAACTCATATATACACATTTTTTTAACACCTCAAACTCTGTCATAACTCATCATGTCTCAACATATAATCATTCTAAGAGTAATCTATACTCAACATAGCATTTTATATTATCTACCATGCACATATAAATATACACATGCTAACATTCATCAAACAAACATGAACAAATACATATCTACTTTAACATTCCAAGTATTGAGTATTATAAGCATGTATGCATGCCTTTGACAGTTTGAATAGTTCAGAAACATGAGTAGCATCCATAGCCACCATTTCCTTCATTATATCTACAGCATCAACATTTTTTCTAGTTGCACACATTAAACCCAATTCATCACTCTCTCACCTCACCACCAAACACAATCCATCAAACTCAATCGGTAATCGGACTGCAATTTGTTCATCTTAGATAGAAAATAGTAGAAAGAAATCCCATATAGAAAATAAAACAACCCAAATCAACTACCCACCATAAGTTCCAAAGAAATTATACAAGAATAGAAATGGAAAAACCTATAGTCAATCAAGAAGCGTTCAGAGCAACAAAATCTCTGTGCCACCATCCTGAGATTTTTTATTATTTATAATTATAAACTAATTAGTTGTTAATTATTTTGAGAAATTAAAAATAAACATTTGAAAAAGCAATATTGTCACGCCCTAAAACAAAAAGTGTGACCGTCCTAGGGCAAGCGTAGTCTTAAAGCCACCAAAAACCCGTAGAACCCAAACTTGGATCAACAATCATCAATAATATTTTATAACCATGCAATATACTTTAATATATAGATAATCCATCAATGCAATATCACTTGTTCCTTATCAATCAAAAGACAAAATACCATCATCAATATAGAACAAGGATTACCAATAAGCTCAATCTAATACAATTCAATATTCGGAGCCACTATGACTAGTATTCCAAAATAATACAAAACATCAAATGATTATTGAATCAATACATTAGCTTCTTGGAGAGAAAACAATCAAGAAGCTTTGTCTATCCTGTCAACATATTCTGTAGCACCTGAAATCCATAATAGAAAAGAAAGAATGAGTCGAAAACTTAATAAGTTATGGAGATACAATTATACTTAGGGTTTTACAATGATCAATCAAGAATAGATTGAATTCAATATATATATATATCTATAACAATAATAACAATGGTTTATGAATAATAAAAATACATTCAATGACATAAATTTGTGTGCCTACAAAGAAATGACACCCATCAAAGTGACAATAGAACAACCATCAATCCATACCATGCATCCATTGAGATTTTACGATCTCATACCATACGTATGCTTGATCATAACATATATCCTAGGGCTAATAGGCCTCCCCTAGGTAAAGCCACTGATACAATTTGACCTTATTAGCTAGGTCATTGGTGCACATAGTCCAATGATTTCTCCCTCATTAGAAAGGCATTCTAATTCGTCAATAGCCATACAATTGATACAATGATTAATGGGTGGGTCTAGAGACCTCACATTATCTATATCATTAACAATATCTAATATATTTTTAGTAATTGCATATGTCCCAAATGTTCTTTCAAAGATAATATATTTCAATGATGGCCTAATGTCCAATGACATTACAATATCAAAATAATAATATTCAATATGAAATTTCATCTAAGAACAATGACTAAACTTCATTCAAGAACAATATTAATAAGTGTGGATTTCATAAGAAAGAACAAATTATTCCATAACTTACCTCAAACCAAAGCAATAAGCTCAACTATCACCACAATCAACAATCCTTAGATCATTGGGTTCACCAAGCCTAAAACAACAAATTCACAAAAATGGATCAATTAGGGTTTCCATCCCCATAACTATAACACAAAGAAATTATATGACTCTATACTCCTTAGTACTCAATAAATTGATTTCTAATACCAATTAAACCACTAAATGAAGAATTACTATTCACCTTACTATTCACATAAAACCATTAAATCTCCTAACTCCTATAACAACCATAATCAATAATAATAAATGTTCATAAAGACTACCTATAATCTATAAACAACTAATCTAATAATACCAAAACCCATAAATAACTAAAAGAGTAAGATATAGGATTTACCTTTAAAACCCTATAAATAGATTTCTTGAGAAAGAATGCCCTTGAAGGTGATTTGAAGCCTTAGAGTGTGTTTCCCATGAAGAATCCTTGAAGAAAATGGTTATTTGAGTGATCAAAGGAAAATAGGGAAGGTTAGTTAAGCAATAAGGAATAAATAAGAAGAAGAAGAAATTTGGTTTTCAATTCAAAATTTGAAAAATGAATTCTATTTATAGAGCCCAAAGTCTCACGCCCGTGAAGAATGAATTTACGCTCGTGAAAAATAAGTTTCACGCCCGTGAAGAATAAATTCACTCTTGTGAGCAACAAAAAGACCAATTTCTAGTATTTAGATAGAGAGCAAAGTAACTGTTGTGACTAGAGTTCACGCTCGTGAAAGATCAAAGTTCAAATTAATGGCCGTGAGAAGAGTTCACACCCGTGAAAATAACAAGTTCAAATTCATCAAGGCAATCACTTCTTAAAAGCATTCTAATACTCTCCAAAACAACTCTAAACAATATCTATGGCAAACAGACAATTCTATAACAATCAATTAATACGATCTATAACTATATTACCATCAATAACCTCATATAACCATACAAATCGAAATCTTGGGTGTTACATTCTCCTCCCCTTAAAGAAAATTTATCCTCGAATTTTATGAATTTACCTTAAGTCTGAAACAAATAGGGATACTTCGCTTGCATGCTCTACTCACTCTTCCAAGTGCATTCCTCTAAGGCTTTATTCTTCCATAAAATCTTAACCATTAGAATCTCCTTGTTCTAAAGTTTTCTAAATGATCTATCAAGAATGGATATTGGAATTTCCTCATAAGACAAATTTGGACCAAGATCCAATGATTGAACTTGAAGCATATACAAAGGGTCGGATATATACTTTCGAAGCATCGAAATATGAAACACTATCAAGATGGGGTGGTAACGCTAACCGATAAGAAACTCCCCTAACCTTATCCAAAATCTCAAATGGCCCAATGTACCTTAGAGATAACTTACCCTTTTTTCCAAATATTAGGACTCCTTTCATTAGAGAGACCTTTAAAAAAACCATGTCTCTAATGAAAAAGTGAACATCCATTCTCTTTAGATTGACATAGCTCTTGTGGCGACTGAAAGCCGTCTTCAATCTCACCTTGATGATAGGCATTTTCTCTACTGTAAACTTAACCAACTCAAGACCTTCTATGCTCTTCTCACCCACTTCATCCCAACACAAAGGAGATCTACACTTCTTACCATATAAAGCCTCATAGGGTTCCATCTAAATGGTTGAATGGTAGTTGTTATTGTAGGCAAACTCAATCAAAGGAAAAAACTTGTCCCAACTACCTCCAAAGTTTAGAATGCACATCCTGAGCATGTCCTATAGAATCTGTATAATCGTTTTTGATTGTCCATTAGTCTGAGGATGGAAAGTTGTGCTAAAGTCTAACTAAGTGCCTAAGGACTCTTGAAGTTTCTTCCAAAATCTCTATGCAAACTAAGTGCCTCTATCCGATATTATAGAGACAGGGACCCCATGTGATCTCACTATCTCATCAACATATAATTGGGCATATTGAGAAGCCGAATATGCAGTTTTAACTGGCATAAAGTGAGAAGACTTAGTCAATGGATCCACTATCAACTATATCGAGTCATAACCTTTTGAAGTCCTTGGCAATCCAATCACAAAATCCATAGTAACTCTCTCCTATTTCCATTCTAGCAAAGGTAGTTGTTAAAGCAATCCAGAGGGGTTCTAGTGTTCAATGTTCACTTGTTAGGAAGTTAGAAATCTTGCCACAAACTCCACTACATCCTTCTTCATTGTACTCCATCAATACAATCCCTTGACATCGTGCTACATCTTTGTTGCACCTGGATGCACATTGTAGCTGGAATGATGAGCTTCCTTGAGAATCACATATCTCAATCCATCCACATTTGGAACATATAAAACGGTCACCATGCTTTATAACACCATCCACAATAGCTAATCATGGAGCTTTCTCAGCTTCTACATCACCTTTAAGCTTAACTAATCTAGGATCTCTATCTTGTGCTTTTTTTATATAATCAATAAGAAGTGGCTTAACTTGAAAATATGCTAGAAGCACTCCAGTATCCGATAAGCCAAATCAAATCCCCAAATCATGCAATCCATGCAACTCTTTGATCAATGACCTTCTATGTACTTGAATGTGAGCTATACTTCCCATAAACTTCCTACTCAAAACATCTGCTATCACATTTGCCTTCCCAGGGTGATACAATATATCATAATCATAATCTTTAAGCAACTCCATCCATCGCCTTTGCCTAAGGTTCAAATCCTTTTGTTAGAAGATGTACTTCAAACTTTTATGGTCAGTGAAGATCTCACACTTCTCTCCGTATAAATAGTGTCACCATATCTTTAATGTAAAAACCACAACTGCCATCTCTATATCATGAGTTGGGTAATTCATCTCATGCTTTCTCAATTGCCTCGAAGCATAAGCTATTATCTTTCCATTATGCATCAACACACATCCAAGCCCTACTTTAGAAGCATCGTAATACACAACATATCCTCCCTCATCAGATGGTAAAACTAGGATAGTGCGGTCGTGAGATGAGTCTTCAGCTTATGAAAGCTTCCTTCACAGTCATCTATCCATACAAACTTCTCCTACTTTTGTGTGAGCCTAGACAATGGAGCTACAATCTTGGAGAAATCCTACACAAATCTTTTATAATAGCCTACCAAACCCAAGAAACTCTGAATCTTTGACACATTCATAGGTCTAGGCCAATTAAGGATTGTATCTACTTTCCTTGGATCGACCTTAAGTCCTACTTTGCTTATCACATGCCCCAAGAAGCAAACACTATCCAAGCAAAACTCACATTTGGAGAGCTTAGCAAACAACTGGTGCTCTCTCAAAGTCTGCAATACAATCCAAAGGTGTTCTTTATGCTCTTCCTTACTCTTGGAATAAACAAGGATGTCATCAATGAATACAATGACAAACTTGTCCAAGAATGGCTTGAACACCCTATTTATCAAAACCATAAATATAGTCGGTGCATTTGTTATGCCAAACGGCAACACCAAGAACTTATAGTGGCCATATCTCGTCTGGAATGCTGTCTTAAACACATCTTCCTTCTGAATCCTCAACTAGTGATAACCCGACCTTAAGTCAATCTTTGAAAAATTACATTTCCCTTGTAATTGATCAAACAAATCATCAATTCTGGGCAACAAATACTTATTCTAAACAGTCACCTTATTAAGCTGTAAGTAATCAATGCACAACCGTATAAAACCATCTTTCTTCTTGACAAATAATATTGGTGCACCCTATGGTGAGCTACTAGGTCTAATGAACCCTTTATCAAGTAAATCCTGCAGTTACACCTTCAGCTCTCTCAATTATGTCGGTGCCATATGATATAGAGGTATGGAGATCAAGTTCATTCCAGGCAATAACTCAATATTGAATTCAATCTCCCTTTCCGATGGAAAACCTAGCAATTCTTTAGGAAAAACATCTAGATACTCACTCACAATTGGAATATGTTCAAATCCCTTCACTTCCTTCTGAGTATCACGAACATATGCCAAGAACCTTGGCAACCCTTCCTTAGCATCCTTCTCGACCTAATGGTGGATATCACATTGTAGAGTACTTCACTCCTTTCCCCTTGAAACTCAAACTCCTCACCCTTAGGTGGTTTGAAAACTATCTTCTGTCGATTGCAATCTATGGTTGCAAAATACTTGGACAACTAATCTAGGCCCAAGATAAAATTGAACTCTAACACCGATAATTCCATCAAGTCTACCTCCAAACTCTTTCCATCAATACTAACAACATATGCAGGATAGAAATTTCAGAGCTCAATCTCCTATTCTAAGGGAGTGGACACAACCATCACATCATAAAGCAACTCACACAACATGCATAACTTATTAGCAAAGTGAGATGATATGAAAGAATGAGATTCTCCTGAATCAAACAATACTCTTGTATTATGAACTTGGATAGGAAGAATACTTGTGACAATTGCATTAGAGGCTTGGGCCTCCTATTGATTGAGTGAAAAAATTCTAACTTTTCCTCTACCCAAAGAAGTTTGACCAAGAGCTGGATTTGCAGATGAACTTGATCCTCGGCCTGCTTCTATACCTCTACCATAACCTCGGCCTAACCCAGCTTGAGCACTACTGCTCCACACTCTCTCTATCTGAACTATAAACTGTGAAACTGGTGGTCTCACGGTAGTCACTGTCTATGGGCAATCTTTTAGAAAGTGTCCAAGATGTCCACAGTGAAAACAAGCCCTTATCTCGACATGACATAGTCCTAAATACCTTTTCCCACAAGTAGGACACTGAAAATTATCCCTCGAAGGTGCAAAATTAATTGTACCGTTGCTTATCTATGAATTAGATCTAGAAGGATTGGGCTTATACTGTGATCTTTCTAGTTGCCCTCTGAACCCACTCTGAGGAGTAGACTGCCTCAAAATATCCATGCTCCTCACTCCACTGCTATCCCTAATAGGCCTATAGGAACCCTCAACGCTAACCTTTTTCTTCTGCTCTCTTTCTGCTTTTAGTTCCACTTCTCAATTCTCAATCATTCTGGCCTTATCCACCAGTCTGGAATATAAGTCAAAGTCATGAGCAGCTAGCATACGAAACAATGGAAGAATCAAACCTCTCCTGAAACGTTGAATTCAAGCAGCTTCTATAAAAACCAATGCTGGAGCATACTTACTTTGCTGGCTGAACCTCCTAGCATACTCCGATACGCTCATTTCCATAGTTTGAATTAGTCATTTGAACTCTACAGCTTTAGCCTCCCTCACACTTTTTGGAAGAATCTCATCCATAAGCATAGTCTTAAACTGTTCCCAAGTAATAGCCATATTAGCCCGGAGTAATCCAGTCACACTCCTTTTATACCAATCTCGAGCATCTTTCCACATCAAGTGGCCCACAAACTCCATTGCCCTTTTATTTGGTATGCTTAAAAGTTGAACCTTATCTTATATTATCTCAAGGAAATTAGTGGGATTCACATCTCCCTTATACTCTGGAGGCTTAAGTTTCATAAACTTCTCGAAAGACACCTCCTCAACCTGTGGCACAAAAGTCGTGGTGGAGGAACCACCGATGGAACATGAGCTTTTGGTGCTGGAGGAACCGACTATTGTAATCGTTATGTGATAAGTGCCACCAATCTCTCATAGTTCTGTTGCATCTTATCAAATCTCTAAGCTACTGCAACATCCATCTGAGGTGTAGGTGGAGGAACCACTCCCTCTTCGACACTACTCATAGAACCATCCTCTAAAGGATCTACCCTTTTAGGGTGGCCTCATCCATGCCCATAACCTCTACCTGTCCTCGAAGGCATCTCGATACTGATAAAAAAAAATAAACAACTTAGATTCATAACACGACAGCAAACGCAGATCTATACCAAAGGAATACAAAACGATAACATGACATGAATCATATGCTCTATAGTTTACTTATTCAATCACACTTAAACCAATAAACTTGCACATCTATCTATAAATTAAACCTATAGCTCTTATACCACCTCTATCACACCCCAAAACTAAAATTGTGATGGTCATAGGGCAAGGATAGGCTTAAGGCCACCATAAACCTGTATAACCTAAACCTGGATCAACAATCATCAATAATATTCTATAACCATGCAATTGTCACGACCCAACTTAGGAGCCGCGACGGTCCTAGGGTACGAGTGATGCATATGCTACTAGTACCATGAAGAACCCAAATGACTATACTATATGGCATACAATACAATAACAAGCTCAATATAGCTTGACAATTCATAAAAATTTAGGCAGCATCTCCTTTGTATAAGGAGTATGCCCAAAACAAAAACACACAATAAACACTTCAATTATAAACTCCAATTTCTATTCTCAATTCAATGATCCCTTTGGATCCCCAATATGAACTCAATATATATCTAGCAATATCCACAAATATCATATTATATATACATCCATATTATAATTCTTATATGAAACTATAAATATGCAAACACAAATATATATGTATGCTACTCTTGAATTCTCAATACGATGGAATCTCTATTCTATATAATTATTTACATATACTATTGGAATTAGGATTTTACGTAATCAGCTATCACTATTCCAAGGTGGAAGTAAGGATTGCTAATGGAATGTGTGCCTCACTGCGGACCTGAAAATAATAACCACTGAAGGGGGTGAGTATAAAAATATTCAGTGAATCCAAATGTATAAAAATGCAGTAAATGATTATGGAACATTGGTTAATCAGATATGGCTGGTAGAATCAATATAAAATAATAAATAATAAAATAAATAATAAAGTAGGAATCAATATATATATATATATATATATATATATATATATATATATATATCAATTTAGATATCCATATATATAAATAATAAATAATTAGTAGAACAATTACCTGTATATATATATTCATAACAATATCTGTATCAACATTAATATAAGAATCTTTGTAAGCATCAGATACTTATCCATATAGGTATCTAGATCCATATCT
>CANXYC010645793.1:0-21060 GCA_948193065.1 Aleurites moluccanus | reverse complement strand
TGTTATTGACTTTTTTGAAGACATAAGACCACCCAAAGTTGCTAGTGCAAGTGGTAGACCATCACACTTATCCACCAGTTCCTCAGCCAATTCTACATGGTCTTGTGGACAGGATTTATTTGAATAAGTTGAGAATGCTTTCTTGCAAAAAAGGTCCCAAGCCTCACTCTTTCCCAGTGGTCGAACATGGATGATGAGGCCACTAACACTGGAAGAAAAAGAACCTACATCTTCTTTTCGAGTTGTAAGTACAATTCGACTTCCAAGCTGATTTTCTCGTAAAGCAACGTTTATTGCGTCCCATAGATTTGTATCCCATACATCATCCCACACAAGTAGGTATTTTTTGTGCTCTAAGTAGCTAATAAGAATTTCCCCAAGCTCTTTAAAGGCCTTGTTACTCAAGTCGAGAAGTTGATGTTCCTTCCTTGATTGGCGGAATTCTTTGATCAAGCCCGAACATAATTGTAGAGTTCATCACGAGTTTGAAATTTCTGCTCAAACAATTTTCTAAGTATTTCATTATTATTTCCTTCCTGACTTTTCTCATTTATTGTTTATTGCAACCCACAAGTTAAGCTTCCTCCCTCCATATGCTCAAAGTCCATACCATTTTCCATTATGCCTAAAGAAAGAAAGATATATATAAACACTTAAGTAATCAATGATAATGACATGAATATTGCAGGTAGCAAACTGTTGTGTTTTCTATCTTTTTAGTCTTTACTAATATTAACAAAACACAATCAAATAATAATTACGGCAAGAAGCAAATAAGTTATTTGAGTTGAGAAATTGGTGGGGAAGAAATAAAATAAGCTTCAATGCAATGACAATAGTTATTGCTCCAAAAGTACTTGTTGAAATCACATTTCTAGATGCCTTGTCTATTACTATAGAGACTGTCACACTCCTTCCTCTATTGTCATGATAAGCAGTGTGATAATAAAGATTATTTCCTGTAGCTGTACGATTACTAGAAAATTAATAATAATATCTGAAATTCTAAACTGGATAGAGTATCTAAAATGATAGGATTATACAAACTATAGTTGTCCAAAATAATATATACTACCCAGCTAGCTAACAAAAAATAAAAAGAGATATTGTTGGCTCGACCTCTGCTATATGCTGAACAAATGAGAGAACACTGCTAACTCTGCTGGATATCTACTGAGAATGATCTGAAAAGTATTAATATAGGAGAGGTGAGCAAACCACGGTGCTCAGTGAGTGGTAAATATATAATAAATGGGAACATAATATTATTTTCTGCATAAAATTTACACATAATATCTAGAAAATATCATCATTCTGAAAACGAATTGCACAGAAAATCATCTAGCACAAGAAATAAATCATAAAATAATTCTCTGTAAAACATACACTCAACACTTATAAACAATCTGTAGATAGATAAACTGACATTTTGGGTGCATGATGACATCTGGCAGCACCAAGAGCAAATTGGTCATACACATATGCAGAGCTACCTCCAAAGAGTGACGACCTGATATACGTTCCAAAGATTATATGTATATCAAGCGCTGTCCCAAAAACAGTATCTGTTATCTAAGAGTTATCCTCGTCAGGATAGTCTTAATCCGTTAATTACTCTGAAGTACCCGTCATCTAGGTATATCTATCAGACATATTCATATATGAGTGTATATAAAAAAAAATATTTATACTCAACTGTGCAATCAAATCTTTCTTTATAAATCAAACGCCAACATACCAATATATATTCCCAACTTTAATATATAAAATATCACATTTCTAAAATTTCGATTCAAATCAATTTTCATTCGGAAATTCATTTCTCAAAACATATAACATATATTAGTAAAATCAATATTATAAATGCATCACTCACCTGACAAAATGATAGAAAACCTATCAGATTGGAGCACCTCGTTGCTCCGAACTGGTCACTGGGTCAACTCCTATAAATAAATAAAAACTAATATTGGAATATAAAAATAAATTCTAAAATGTCATGATGCATAAATTATGTTGACTCTAAAATATCTAGCCTAATTTCTCACGAAAATTTGACAGAATTTTCTCTTAAAAACTGTCAGCCCCAAAAATCAACTTGCTCAAATAATCACAATAACAGTTTATAATGCAATATTAAACACCAATTATAACCCATAATACTATTTTATATCTAATTAAAATAAAATATACAAAATATGATCAAGGTTTCAATTGATAATAATTAATATTTCGAATATCCAAATAAAAATTTAAAAGTGTTTATAGATTCTTTATACTGCAGGGAACATTTTGATATATATATTGCTAATTAAAACTAACTAATTGAGAAAATCTTAAATTTAGCATAAATATTAAACTTCAAAATTAATTGGCTAAAGCTAAAAATTAACCCATTTAAATATTAAATTCATGCTCTAAACATCAAAAACTATTAGTTACCTGAGTTTAACGATCGAAAAATCAAAATTTGACATTCGGTCAAGAAACAGAGAAATGAAATCTAAAAAAATGTTTTGTGATAAGAATATATATATATATATATATATATATATATATATATATATATATATATATATATATATAATGCAAACAGTGAGAATTTTTTTTTTTTTATAAAACGGTATAAACGGTGCAGTGCGGTGCTGCCAATGCACTAGCATTCTTCTGTAAATTAGTTACTACCACACTATAATAGTTTTGGGATAGAACTCAAGTTAAATATAACTAATATAAGTTCATACTAGATAAAGCAAATATGACTATAGAGTATACAGCTTGGATCATGAAGTGCATGGTAGAGTTAATTACTTGGAATTTTATACAAATAGGTAGAGAATAACTGAATATTTTAGCAATTGAACTATATAAAGAAAGAAAAAATTGCAGTAGTCCAACTAATTAATTGGCACCTACAATATTTTCCAACAATACCAGCCTTCATTGTTCGCTTTGTCTGCATCACATAAATTGCAATTGACTATTTTAGCAATTGAACTAAAAGTTTCTATAAAAACTTAGTTATAACTATTGGGTGATGTTGTTGCTGCTCTCAGAAGAAAGAGAGGTCATGTGCTTTACAGGAAAGTTCTTACTTGGTGTTACTATTCATCTTTAATGATCTTTTCCTTTTTCTTTTACTTGTGATTGTAATGCACAGGTTGTGATGTTTTACTTGCAGCCAAGATATCAGTTTTAGAAATTCTCTTTTCATACTTCAATTTTCTCAAATTCTAAATTTTACATCTTTGGTTACAGAAACAGTAGATAAGAAAAATATATAAAATAAATCAATTACGGAAATAAATATCCAAATACATAAAGTGGATAAATAAATATAGAAAAGTGAATTGATATTAATAATATAAAAATCATAATTTGAAAATATAATTATAAAATATTTGAAAATATAATTACAAAATGTAATTGAGAAAATACAGAAATAAAATAAATTATATTCATATTTTGTATTGAAAAAAAATAGCCAAACAAGACTTAATGAGAAATAATATAAAAATAAGCTACACCTAACCGTCCCCACAATCAAATAACTCTTTGGGCGGGAAATGCCTTTCAACTGTCTATAAATTGCGTGAGTTTCCATTTTTTTTCTCTGGAAAGTAAATAGTAACTATAACTCTTCTCTTCTCTCTCGTGAAGTTCGTGATCAGCGATACGGGTAAAATGTTTCTTTTACATTCTGTTTGGCTTCCAAGAAAATGTAGGAAAATTATATACTCCAGCAATTACTAACAAGAAGCTTCCATGATTTGTTTCAACATTGTCTCTGTGTACGTTTCTTTCCTTTCTTCTTTTTGTTAAATTCAATTTTACCCTCAAGTTTCTCAGCAACCAAACACATTATTCTTCTCACTCTCTTTTTCCTTTTTGTACAATTTCCTCCAATTCGGAAATCAAACAACAAAACTGTTATTCTTCTTTTTGAGTTTCTTTTTTTCTGTTAATGGATGTTGAATTTTATGCGCGATAGAGATTCTTTAAGAGAAAAAAGATTGTTCACTGAAAAGCATTATCAATGTTCTGTTTTGTCAGTAGATAAAAGAAAAAATAGGTTATCCCAGCGATGCTCAAAATCAAATTATTATTATATTCTTGATGTATTCTATAGCTTTTCTTGAGGTCCTGAAAGATGAATTTTTATGAAATACTACTGATTTTATACATTTTCAATTTCCTATTGCTTGAGTTGATGATTTTTCCCTAAATTGAATGAGGGAAGAGAATTGTCTGCTATTAGAAACTGTAGAAGTAACATTAATAATCTTGAAATTTTTTGGAATTACACAAATTTTAAGGAAAGACAATAATTTAACAAAGTAATGATCAAGATTTCTAAAAGACCTTTATGTTGATTTCCATAATCAAGATCTTACATTGTGATCTTAATGTTTTTTGTCTCTCTTTTTTTTTTCTAATATTTATTGACTTATTTTATTTTACCTTTTCTGTTAGGTGTTCTGTAGTTTGAGTTTTTGATTAGGTGAAATGGAAAAGGTGGAAGATTGGGGGTATAAGGAAATCCAGATGATAGGATCTGGTGGCTTTAGCAAGGTTTACCTATGTCGACACAAAAGGACAGGAAAAGATGTAGCTATCAAGGTGGTTTCTGCTCGTTCTGAACGTGAAGGTGTGGATGGCTACACTGTAAGAGAAGTTTCTTTTCTCAAGGGGATGGACCATCCTAACATTGTCAAGTAAGCTCCATTGATTACTGTGGTTATTTATCAAGTGCTGCAATCTTTAGATTATAAAGGCATTAATCCTGTTTCAGGACATTAAAATCTTAGAAGCATTTGACAAGTTTCTTTTCATTTAAGTCTAATTGTAGAACTAATTTAACATGATGAAAATTGGTAAAATTTCATGCAAATTTGCCTTGTGCTGTTTTATGGCAGTCCTCAAAAGCAGTGGTTTCAGAACATGATTGTTGAAATGGTTTCCGGCATTCCTAGAATATTTGGTGAATAGCATATACTATACTGGCTGTAGAGTTTATTGGGATTATGGGATGTATAATTCTGAATGTGTAGTTTTATGCATATCTTAACTGCATTCGTTTAATGATGCATTTATGGAAAAGTGAAATTTTTTATTATGTGCTGAATTTTTTTGTTTTGTTTACTACTTAATTGTTAATACTATTAGTCTAATACTTTGCAATTGTGGGTTACAGGTTGCTGGACGTGAAGAGCAGTGGAAAATTTGTGTATCTTTTTTTTGAGCATCTGCGCACTGATTTGGATAAGCTTTTGACCGATAGTCCAGGAACTTTTATGGATCCAGTTTTAGTAAAAGTAAGTAAATTTTGTTTATTATATTATTTCCAGTACCTGATTTTGGCTTTATAGCTCAGTTAAATCAAGGAAAACAGTTACATGATTAGCTTAACTTATTTTTTATTCCTTTTCTTTTTTCTCCATTTTCCTCAGACAAATTCAAAATCGATCTTGTTCTTCATTTCCTTCAGAAAATATATCAAAACATATGTTCCATGTATCTGTATGCTTTTCATTTCATTTGGATCACCTTCAGAAACAAACCATTTTTATCAATTTAAACAGTATTATAATACAAATTGATCACAAGAATATGTTCATGAAACAACCAAAACAATCATAAGGACACTATATGCAGAAATGTGGATCCTACTAGATTGGTTCCGGATCGGCTGTAAATTAGTATGAGAAACATACAAGGTTGATCTCAAAAGTTTTATCAGTAATTGTCATTTCATATTCAAGTCATAAAGAAAAAAAATAGTGGCATACTGGACTGTTAATTTAATATTCACAAAGCATCCATAATTCCCAAGTGAATCGTGAGTTTGATAATGATTTCTTGGTCTGTAATTCTCTTCTTATCTTTTTACAGAATTTTCTACAGCAGATTCTTCGCAGCGTAGAATATTGCCATTCTCACAAAATTCTTCACCGAGATATAAAACCTGGTAATTTCCTAATTGATAGAGACAAGAGGATATTGAAACTTGCAGACTTTGGAATGGCTAGATCAATTGAAGTTCCTACACCAGGCTACAGTAATGAGGTATGAACTTCACTTGTTGCACTTATTAGTCTTTACTTTGGATTAATTATCGCAATGTATTATAATATAGAACTACTCTGAGCTTTCTATTTCGTCCATGTTCTTATTAATAAAAGGAAAAAGAAAAATGCATACCAGCTGGTTTTAGAGAAAAAAAAAAAATCTTCCCCTTTATAGTCATTCAAAAACAAGAATTTTGGTGACAGCTAACAGGCTATTTTGCAGTTTGTTCCTACTTTCAATTGTTATTTCCAGAGTTCTCACACTTTACTTCTCTGCTTTTAATTGTAATTTCCAGGTGGTGACTCCCAGGTATTCTGCACCTGAACTCTTACTTCGCACCTTCGTGTATTCTACGTCGGTTGATATATGGTCAGTGGGTTGCATATTTGGGGAGATGGTAAAACAGAAGCCTCTATTCTCTTCTAGGAATATAGAGGGGAATAGTCAGTTTTCTTCTGCTGTCCGAAATTTAAATGTTATTTTTAGGTATTGATCAGATTTAAACATCACTATTTTTGTGCATAACTAGCTTTCTGAAGTGCAATCTCACATTAAATTTCTTATGTGAAGCCTCTTGGGTTCACCAACTGAAGAAACCTGGCCTGGATTGACTTCAAAATATAAGTTCCTTGATTGGTTACCTAAACACGAGCCCAAGGTAGAAAATTCCACGAGAATGGCTGTCTTCATTAAATTTCATTTCCTGGACTCCTTAATAGTTGTATTCTGTATATTTAACATGCAGATTCTGGCAGAAGAGTTCACTGGTCTCCAATCAGAAGGAGTTGATCTTCTTTCTGTAAGTTCTCCTGTTGTACTTATCATGAATGTGGACATGCATTGATACGCACACCCATATCATAATGCTGCACCTGCATATATGTTTTCATTCTTCACAAGAACATTTTATTTGAACTTCTTATAAAAGACGGTAGATTTTAGAAAAGAGGGGGGAAGGTGGAAGCACTGTTGCTATTTCTGTCATTCAACTAATTTCTAGATTCATTTGTTTTTTGAATTATCTATTTTTTTTCAACCAATGCTTTAAAGTCACTCGTTAATGGAGCTCTTTCTTTTATTCGTAACATATGTTTATCTGTCGCCAATTTTTATTTTCTTCTCTTTGTTCACCAGCAAATGCTCCAGTTGAATCCATCGAAAAGAATTACGGCTAGTGCTGCACTTGAGCATCCATACTTCCAACGTGTTTAAATATATTCTTGATGTTTCCTTCCATCAACTGATACTTTGACAGGATTTTTACAGGCTTTGGTAAAACAAAGAAACTGCTACTTCTCTTTGTATTTCCTTTTATTGTTTTTAGCAACACTTGAAATTTGCAAACAATGCATAGTTTCCTGAGATAAACAGCTTTATATTTGTGGATCTGTTTTTATACTTATAGCAATTAATGAAAAATGAACATTAACAGCAAGGAGAGGAGTTTCTATGAATGGTTATTATAGATTTTATGATTCTGAGTCTTTTCCATTACTGAATATATATAATTTTATATTAATATTAACTAAATAAACATTTCAATCTTTCAAGATAATGAATTATTATAAATATTTTTTTAAAAAATAAATAATCTAAAATTTATTTTATAAATCATGCTGAAAATTGATATAATATAATACTTATTTTTTAAAAATTAAAATTAGGTAAATATATAGTTCTAAAAAATATTTAGTTTTGATTAAAAAAAAAACATAATTTTTATTAAAAAAATTTTACTGGGAGGAAGACAATAAAAAAAGAAAATAAAAGAAAAATAAGAAAAATTTATTATTTTCAGAAAAATAAATTTTAATTTATTATAGTAATTATGAAATTAATTATTTTATTGTAAATTATATATATAGAAAATTGAAATAAAATCAATATTAATATTGATTGTAGTTGATAATAATTTTCATAAATATAAAAGATAAAATTAATTTTATCGATAAGATTCAAAATTAATTTTACTTTTAAAGTAATTTTATTCTTAACCACTTTATTATATTAATTTTTTTTATATATCAAACTAATTACAAGTTATTATTATTATTATTATTATTATTATTTTTCATAAATCATAAGGATAAAAGGTAAAATAAATCACTAAATTTTATTATTTTTTATTTTAGCCACTAGAAAAAAATCTTTTACGATTGGTCACTAAAAAAATTTTTTTTTTCGATCGGTCACTAATTTTTGCTAAATATTTCACTAGGAAATCGGAAACCGAAAATCCAACGTAGCATGCCATGTTGGTATCTGACTCCTGCGACTATGACATGTGTATGCCACGTAATATCCACGTCACACTTAAACCTCAGTCAACAAACCATGTAGGCTTCCACTAATTTCTGCTGTGCGGGGCCCACATCTAAAAAAATACACTCTCTCCGTGCATGAAGAACACGTGTGAACAGAGAGGGCTGATTTGATATGAAGCGTGCTGGAGAAGCTTCTTTTATCAATAAAAAATTTGTCCCCTTTCTTTTTCTCTTTTGTTCTTCGTTCTTCTATCTTCCATTATCAAAATTGATCATCTGTGAAAAACTGATAATCTCATTAAGGTAAATTTTGTTCTTCGTTCTTCTATTAGTTGGTGTGTTAGGGTTATTTCTCATTTTGGTGACTGATTATTCGTGTATTAGGATTGTTGTGAATGAATACAACATCAAAATTTGTGTACAACTATAGGCAGTCCCAAAAGAGAGAGAGACAAAACCCATGAACCTCCTAGTATTAAGAAGCTCAATTGCGTGATCCCAAACAAAAAATCTGATCTCTTTAGGCTTCGAAACCCCATATTTAGAGCAACTACCAAGAGCAACAACTTGGTGATCAAGAACCGAAGGGACAATTAACGTTCTATTCAAAATCCCCGCCATAATTATCCCATTCTTGAACTCTGATAACTAATTGCTGAACCCACTGTGGGGTGCATACCACTAGAATTTCTCTTCTCCAATGAGGGTTTGGAGCTTACTGCATTATGGGATTTGGGGATTTAGGATTTTATGAGATAGAGAATTGGAAGGCTTAGTGTAGGAAGTGAAGGTGATAAGAAAAATAAACAAGGTAAAGACAGATCAGTAAAACAAAGAGTGGAGATCTGTAAGGAATCTAATGTTTTTTCTTGGTCCATAATCTGGTTTTGTTTTTTGGAAATTGAGAATGTTGTTCATGTCATTTTCCTAGCTTCCGGCAAGGAGACGGTGATCTTTGTTTCAAGGCTGGAGTCTTTGAATTTGGGCCAATGGGCCTTGCAATTTTTATTTTTTTTAAGATTGGAAAATTCAATTTTTTTAGTTTAATTGTTTTAATATTTTTATGATTAATTTAAATATATAAAAAATTACTTAGAAAATAAATTTTAATAATTTTATGAAAAAAAAAACAGTTAGTGTGACGTGAATCCTTTGTGACATATGTGTCATAGTCATATGAGTTGGTCACTGACATGCCATATCTCACATTGGATTTTTCGTCTTCAATTTTATTTAATGACTTAGGAGTGAAATAATTTGTGAAAATTAATAATGACAATTTTTTTTTCTTAGTGATTAAAATGAAAAAAGGAGAAAATTTTAGTTATTTATTTTACTTTTACTCATGAACCATAATATAATAATAAGGTTCTCCACCTATGTTTTTAAAATAGGATTGATTAAAAAATCGATAAAGACAAAAGATTAGATATTTAATTGACGTCGAATTAATTAAATTGATATACATCTATATAAATATAATTTGATATTTATTATATATATATGATGAAAATAAATATAATTTAATATTTATTATTTTTGATCAAAAATAAAAAAATTAAAAAAAATCTAACCCAATAAAACTAGAAAAACCGAACCTATTAGATCAGTTCACTGATTTTAAGACATATCGAGTTAATTTTAATTCGATTCTCAAATTTTTTTATTTGATCGGTCGGTCCAATCCGGCTTTGACATCCATGTTCTCCACCTTACCGCGCCCAAAATAAAACAACGGTTTCTGGGTTTTGGGCGGGAAATGCCTTTTCAACTGTCTATAAGTTGCGTCAAATTTCATTTTCACTATGGGAAGTGAATAGTAACTATAACTCTTCTCTCTTTCTCTCTTGTGAAGTCTTAATCAGCGATACAAGTAAATTGTTTCGTTTACATTCTGTTTGGCTTCCAAGAAACTGTAGGAAAATTATATGCTCCATCAATTACAATTTACAAACAAAAGACTTCCATGATTTGATTCAACATTGTCTCTGTGCATGTTTCTTTCTTTTCTTCTTTTTTGTTAAATTCAATTTTACCCTCAAGTTTCTCAGCAACCAAACAGAATATTCTTTTCTCTCTCTCTTTTTTTTTTCTCCTTTTTGTACAATTTTTTTTTTCTCTATTCAGAAATCAAACGAGAAAATTCTTATTCTTCTTTTGAGTTTTTTTCCCCCTTTTCCTGTTAATCGGTGATAAAGATTCTTTATGAGAAAAGATTGTTCACTTAAACACATTATTAATGCTATGTGTTGCCAGTAGATTAAAGAAAAATTAGATTATCATAGCGATGTTTACTATCAAATTATTATTACATTCTTGATGAAGGAGAGTTTTAATATTTTATAGTTGTTATTGAGGTCCTGAAAGAGGAATTTTATGAAATACATTTTCAATTTCTTATTGCTTGGGCAGATGATTTTGCCCTAATTGGAATGTGGAAAAAGAATTGTCTGCTATTTGGAACTGTAGAAGTGAAAATTGAAAATTTTTGGAATTACACAAATTTTATGGAAGACAATAATTTAACAAAGTAAAGCTCAAGATTTCTAAAAGACTTCTTTTTGTTGATTTCAATAATCAAGATATTACATTATAATCTATCTGATTGTTTTTTAATGTTTTCTGTGAAATGCAATTCTCTTTGTTTCGTTCTACTAACATTTATTGACTTATTTTATTTTCCCTTTTTTGTTAGGTTTTCTGAAATTTGAGTTTTTTTTCAGGTGAAATGGAAAAGTTCAAAGATTGGGGGTATAAGAAAGGCATGATTATAGGAGTTGGTGGCTTTAGCAAGATTTACCTGTGTCGAGACAAAAAGAAAGACCGAGATGTAGCTATCAAGGTGATTTCTACTCATTCTACTAAACATTCTAGACATCAAGGTGTGGATGGCTACATCGTAAGAGAAGTTTCTCTTCTCAAGGGGATGGACCATCCTAACATTGTCAAGTAAGTTCCATTAATTATATGTCAAGTTTATTTAAATTTGAGTCTAATTGTAGAACTAATTTGACATGATGAGAATCGGTAAAAGTTCATTAAAATTTGCCTTATGTAGTTTTATGGCAGTCCTCAAAAGCTGTGGTTTCTGAACTTGATTGTTGAAAGATACCATAAGAAAATTGCTAGATAAACATTTCAGATAATTTTCTTCCTTTAGAGAGTGGCATGAATTTGATCTGTTCTCGATCTGTAGAATAGTCTAAAAGAGAGATACCTCCAATTAAAATGACTGATTTAGTCAAATTTTGATGATTAAAATTATTGCAAATGTTTAGTGATCTGCAGACTTGTTAGAAAAATTTGCTGTGCTAGCGCCACAATAATTCAGTATAATGTCTGAAATAATTTTATACATCCCCCCTTTCTTCTTTTATAATTTATTGGTTCATTTCTTTCCTCAGGTAGCCCTTTGTAGAAATGTGGGCAAACTCTATTTTGAAGTTTGTGAATTTTGTAGGTTGTAAGGATAACATTTGTTTCTTTCTTTAGCAGTTTGTTATCTCTACTTTTCTAGGAGACTATTAAATTCACCTTTTGGTGTCCGATGGTATGGATGATAATGTTCTTTCTTGTACTACTAAATGGCCTGGCTTTCATTTTTGCACTGTTTTACCAATCAATATTAAGTCCACGTACATAGATGCCTATTTTCTGGAAGACTAAACTGCAGCTGCTCTAACATTTTGGATGACTTGGTGATGAAACATCAAAAAAAAAAGAAGGCAGTATACTGTTAAGAATACTATGGATATGTTTAAGTGATTTTTGGTTTAAATGGTTACCTGCATTCCTAGGAGAGTCTGTGAATGACATATACTCTACTGACTGTGCAGTTTATTGGGATTATGGGATGTATAATTCAGAATGTGCGGTTTTATGCATATATTAACTAAATTCATTTAATGATGCATTTATGAACAGTGAAATTTTATATTAACTAGTTTTGTTTACTAAATTGTTAATACTATTACTTTGCAATTCTGGGTTACAGGTTGCTAGACGTGAAGAGCAGTGAGAAATTTGTGTATCTTGTTTTTGAGCATCTGCACACTGATTTGCATAAGCTTATAGATAAGAGTCCAAGAACTTTTACGGATCCAGTTTTAGTAAAAGTAAGTAAATTTATTTTTATTATATTTGGTGCTTAACTGGAAATTATTATGAGAAACATACTAGGTTCATCTCAAGAAGTTATCAGTAATTGCCATTGCACATTCAAGTCAAAGAGAAAAAGAAGTGACATATCGGCCAATTAATTTAATTTTCACGAAGCATCCATAAGCCACAAGTGAATGATGCTTCTGAGTTTGATAATGACTTATTGGTCTGTAATTTCCTTCTTATCTTTTGACAGGACTTTCTACAGCAGATTCTTCAGAGTGTAGAATATTGCCATTCTCACAAAGTTCTTCACCGAGATATAAAACCTAGTAATTTCCTAATTGATGAAGAAAAGAATATAGTGAAACTTACAGATTTTGGAATGGCTAGATCAGTTGAAGTTCCTGCAGCGGCCTACAGCAATGAGGTATCGACTTCACTTGTTGCACTTATTATACTCTACTTTGGATTAGTTTTCTCATTGAATTATAATTTGCTACTTTGGATTAGTTTTCTCATTGAATTATAATGTTGCTACTTTGAGCTTGCTCTTTTGTCCATGTTCTGGTAAATAAAAGGAAAAAAAAAATGTATCCCAACTGGTTTTATAAAAATAAAAAATAAAAATTTCCCCTGTATAGTCTCTTTCAAAAAAAGAATATCGGTGACAGCTGACAGGTTATTTCGCAGCTTGTTACTACCTTCAATTATTATTCCAGATTTCTCGCACTTAACTTTTCTGCTTTTAATTGTAATTTCCAGGCGGGGACTCCCATGTACTGTGCACCTGAACTCTTCCTTGGGTCCTTTGAGTACTCTACTTCGATTGATATATGGTCAGTGGGTTGCATATTTGGGGAGATGGTAAAACAGCACCCTCTATTCTCTGCTAGGAATAGAGTGGAGAATTTTCAGATGCCTTTAGCTCTGCAATATTTGAATATAATTTTTAGCTATTGATCAAATTCGAACATTATTATTTTTGTACATAACTAGCTTTCTTAAGTGTAATCTTACATTAAATTTCTTATGTGCAGCCTCCTGGGTTCACCAACTGAAGAAACCTGGCCTGGAGTAAATTCATCATATGACTTCCTTGCTTCGTTACCTCACCACGAGCCCAAGGTAGTGAATTCCATGAGAATGGTTTTCTTCTTTATAACTTCATTTCCTGGACTCCTTTATAATTGTATTCTGTATGTTTAACATGCAGGATCTTGCAGGAGTGTTCAATGGTCTCGAACAAGCAGGAGTTGATCTTCTTTCTGTAAGTTTCCCTTTTATATCATGAGTATGTACATGCACTGATGCACACGCCGATATTATAATGCTGCCTGCATACACTCATTTTTTATGTTTTCACTCTTCACAAGAACATTTTATTTGAACTTCTTATAAAAGACAGCAGATTTTAGAAATTTGAAGTTAGAAAGGAGGGGGAGGAGGGAGCACTGTTAATATTTCTGTCATCCAACTAATTTCCAGATTCATTTGTTTTTTGAATTATCTGTTTATTAATTAATGCTCTAAGGGCACTAGTTAAAAGAGCTCTTTCTTTATTTATATCATCTGTTTTTCTGTTGCCTTTTTTTCATTGTTCACCAGCAAATGCTTCAGTTGGATCCAACGAGAAGAATTACAGCTCCTGCTGCACTTCAGCATCCATACTTCAGAATTTTTTAAATCTTGTCTTGATATTTCCTATCAACCATCTATCTAACTGGTACTTTTGACAGGAATTACAGGCTTTGGTAAAACAAAGAAACTGCTACTTCTTCTCCTTGTATGTCCTTTTATTGTGTTTAGGCAACATATGAAATTTGCAGACAATGTATAATTTCCTGGCATTAACAGATTACTTGCTTTGTATTTGTGGATTTGTTTTCATACTTACATATAGCAACGGGTGAATAATTATGACTTGGTTATGATCATTAACAGCAACGAGTTTCTATGAATGGTTGTTGTAGATTTTATGATTTTTGACTCATATCCATTAGTGAGCATATATAATTTGTCATACCCATTTGAATATTTGAAATATTTGCTGGGATTAAGGAGTGGTAATGAACTACTCGCTATTGTGTTGTGTAGCTCGAACTCCATTTGGGCAATTTAAGACATGATTGGATGGTAATATGATTAGTCTCTCAATGCAAGCTCATAGATTTTAAGTGCATTTATGTTTATACATGTTAAATGACGAATTATTAGTATTTTATATTTGAGTATTATGATATATTGTTTTAGGATGATAATGATTCATATAAAAAATGAATTTATGATGAAATGTGACTATAAAGTTCAAATTAAAAATTGTTAATATATATATATATATATATATATATATATATACACCATTTAATTATTAAAAATGCATATTCAATTATTTAAAAAAAAATATTCTAATTATTGAATCAAGAATTGATTTTTTTTTTCACAATTCAATGGTTAGTTCCAATAAATTGGATTTTTTTTTTCACAATTCAATGGTTAGTTCCAATAAATTGGTATTGGACTAATAACCTAATAAATATTTGATGTCTATTAGGAGATGAAGGTTTATATTTTAATCTTTCTTTATTCCTTTATTATTTATCTTTTTTAAAATTTATATAAATATTTTATCACATATAAAAGAAAAAAAAAAATAACTTTGACGAGAACTGATTCATAATATCACCTAACATTAAATAAATAAAAAAATCAGCTAGATTACATGTTTTAAACACGATAATTGAATAAATTTTTTAATTAATTATTTATAATTGAAATTAGACAAGAAAGAAATTATTATTAAGCAAAACATTGAAAAAAAAATTATAAAAAATTATAATTATGTTTACATAGATCGTTATATAAAAAATACAATAATTTACTCGCAAGTCGGGAACAGAGGAGGGTAAAGGGTTTAAGCTAAGCCACCAATTACATGAACCCACCGCCGCCACTCTCACTAGTTGCTCTATCTCCTTTTCGCCGCTAATCTCCTTGAAGGTAGATCTGCTTTTCGTTTTATTTGTCATTTCCTTATTTTCTCTGTTCTGATTGGTTTCCTAGAGATTGTTGCATTGGTAAATAGAAATGGGAAAATTTTACTTGTGAATCATAGCTGACTAGATATTATGTGAGCAAACCATGATCTGGGTTTGTTAAATTAACAAATTTTAATCCCTAAAGTTACACAACCGAAACCTTAATTTTTTAGCTTGATGACTTCAAAAATAAGCGAAGAATTGATATTACCAAGGGATTTGCAATTCAAAAGTTTGTTGAACCATGACAAAAACTTTTGTAAGGTTCTTGGTATTTATTATGCTTATAGTATCTTCACAAAAATCAGAATAGGCTTGTGAACAGGCTTTATTAGGTGATTTGAGGTTGGCCAAATTCTAGATATTAGGGTTTGCTGGGGGGCTCAATCTTGGTCTTGATAACTCTTAAAGAGCAATAAAGTGTAATCTGATTGCAGCTGGCCGAGCTGGTTGGCTCTAGTATTGCCAGGTAGTAAGTTAATACAGCTGCATATATTTAACATGGGCACAAAACCAGCTCTTGACTGAAGGAGTTTAAGCAGTGCAAGATAGATGGTGCCATACATTATATCTTTAGCCCAGGAATAAAGGGTTAAAGTGCAAGATTAATCAGATCAGTTTGATTGACTTGTATTTCAATATTCTCTGTTTGTCATCAGTTGGTGTCTTCTACCTGTATTCCTATCTTCTTCCTTCTTTTCTTGTCTGTTTTTTGCATTGAAAAGTTTTTAAGTGAGAACCATTTTAATGAAAAGTGTGCTTAGATCATAGTTTTCTAATGAAGAATTATGCTTCAGGAGTTCAGTAATCCAGTTCAGTTGGGGAAGAGTAGAAGGGTGAAAAATGCCACTTTATGATTGCATGCTTCTCTTGAAACCTCATGTAAGGAAGGAAGCTTTGATGGAATTGGTAGCTCGAGTAGGAAAACATGTTTACAGTAGAAATGGTGTCCTTACTGATATAAAATCATTTGGCTCTGTTCAACTGGGTTATGGTATTAAGAAGCTTGATGGAAGATATTATCAGGTGAATTTTCTTCTGCTGTCATTTTCTATGATTTACTGAAGTTTCTTTCTTTAATCTTTTGATTTTCATGTTCAGATTTTACATTTTCTTGATAATTTTGGTTCTTGTTGTTGGAGATTTGAGCAGCAAGCTACTTATGTTTTCCATTTGGCTAGTTTTCTCTGCTTTATTTTTATTTTATTAATAATTAGTACTTAAATCCTTTAATGAATGATATTGTTTACAAGTTCTCATGTTTTCTTTAGACGCTTTTACTCGGTTAATTCACATATAAATCCATGCTTGTACTGATGTAAGTATGTTCAAATTAATTTATATGTTATTCCTCTTTGTTATTTAGTTCATAGTTTAGTCTCAACTTTCATATAGTATTAAAAAAAAGCAAAATCTTAAACTGCCTGCGGTGTTAGACAAATAAATTTTACGAGTCTTTTATTTAATCAGGGTTGGTTGTTCATGAACATGATTAGTTTTACGTTTCCCTTGAATTCAGTATTTGAGCATGAGAGGTAAAACTTAATAGTACAAGAAATGGATATTGTGAGAAGGTACTATTTTGCCCTTAGGCTTAGGATTTTATGGTGTTGAGAATGGATTGTGTTCGTTTAGGTCCTAGGTTAAGTCACTATGAAACATAAAAGCATTATGAGACGGTAACTTTATGAGAAAGATGAGGACTAGGAATTTGATAGAGATTTAAAAAAGAAATTGCATAAATTGATTGGTGAAATTCACTCTTGGTCCTATTATTCTTGTTCAGGCCCAACTTATGCAGATGACAATGATGGCCACACCCAACATCAACAAGGAGCTGCATTATCTAAACAAGGAAGACCGACTGTTACGGTGGCTTCTTGTTAAACACAGAGGCAGCACAAAATATGGTTTCGACTTTCTTAATGAAGATGATGGCAAAGGCGAACTCAGCAAACTTTCACGAAATAGCTCATTATTTGAGGACATCGATGAGGAAGATGACGACGACGGTGACGATGATGAATATGATGATAACCAAGAGGAGAAGAAAGAACAATAGAGTAAAAAAATTACAGGATTTTAATGGCATCTTGTTAAGGTTTTATACATGTTCTGATTGGGCTTTAAATGCAGTGGACTAGTGAAACCTATTTTTGGTGAATTAGTTGTTGAAGTACTAGATCTGTGAGTTTAGATTGGGACAGGCAGCAATTTAAGTAAAGTATTCTTACACAATATTATAATTGATAAAATTGAAATTGTGATTTTCTTCTGCAAATTGATAAATGAATCTTCCAGGAACTTGAAAAATACGGTGCTGATGTATATATTTGTAATTTATCTTTTTCTGGATCAAATGAAATTTTGGGTAGATTTATGAACCTAATTCCAAGAACAGGTAAAATGTAAACATCACAGGAGTTGGACAGTCTAGAAGTTGAATAGGGATAATAAGCTTGCCTGTTTTAAATAATAATGATGAAGAATATACAACCAAAAATAATCATTGTAACTTGCTATTTGAAACTTAAAATGTAATAATTATAACAATAATATGAATTCAAACGGATAATTTGACTTTTCCTAATTCCTTTTTGAAGGTTAAATTGTGAATTCACAATGTTAATTATGATGATTTTGATTCTCCAAAACTCACTGCCATCACGTGCTCTAGTGATTGAATTCTAACCTTTGCCTTTTGAATCTTCTCTCCATTTTTCTCTATCCATTACTAAAGTCAAGTGTTAAGTAGATTGAATTCCTATCAAATATATATAATTGGAAGGCTTCTAGATCTATGCTGCCACTTCTTTATTTTTTTAAATTGAATTTTCAGTGTTTGTCAATTCATTTATTTAATGATAAAGTCTTAGTAATAAGTATAAATATTAATTCATTTAATCACATATGAGCTGAATAGTAAGAGTATATTTCAATTTTTTTTAGTAATTTTTTTTAATATAAATCTAAAAATAAATACTATTAAACTTTATAATATTAATTTATTCAAAGCCATATTTAATTATTACTAAATCTTGATTTTGTATAAAGATCTTTAATTTTATTAATGATATCCTCATGACTCATGAAAGAAATAAATTACTAGAAATCATAATAAATTACTCTATTAAAACTCATGAAAAGAAAAATATATATATTATAACCAATGAGATTTATTTCATTTATTCACTATTTTATTTTGGAAAATAATTTATATTTATTCCCTATAATTGGTAATATAAAATGGCAGAACTACTTTGGTACATGGCTTTCGCAAATTTTTTTAAAAATTTATTTTTCTTACTTATTTTTTAAAATATTTTTAAAAATATATAGAAACGACTCCTCAAAATTTTAAAATATTTTATATTTTAACTACACTTTTTATATAATTTTTTATACATATATTTAATATAAATATAATACTTTAAATTTAAAAATTATTAATATTCTCTCCTTAAATTTTCATATCTTTGGTAATATATAAAATTTTAACATAAAGAAGATTTAAATTACTAACACTTGAAAAATTTGATGTTTTGTTTCCTTTCTTATCACTAAAATAAATTTGTTTGACTCTTAAATAGGTTTTCTTTTTATTTTTTTCTTTTCATTGATAAGCAAATGCCTATAAAACTAGTGCATCATTATTTTATATATATAATTTTGTAGAACTGACGTGTACTCATAGTTTGGTATTTAGTCATTAATAATAAGGAATTACTAGCACGTGGCATAATTTAAGTGGACAGTTAAGTAGTTCTAGCAAACACCCTTCTTTTTTTAAGAAAAACATTAAAAAGAAAAACCTAAACAAAAATGGCAAAGAAGGAAAAGTTGCTCGTTTGTTGCGCACGCTTAGCGTAAATACAAAGAGCACCTACTAACTACCATCCTTCGTTAATTAACGGCAAATAGGAAGAGAGAGAAAATAATAGGATAATGACCGTACTACTCTACTCAGTAATACTCTAAAAATATGTTTATATACATTTCAATCACATATTTATCTATTTAAATAAAAAAGGAGTCCACATAAAATTTAGTGAGTTAAAATCATCCACATAAAAATAAAAATCTTATTAATTTATAATTTTTTTTATTTAATTCATTTAAATATAATTTTTTATATAAAATTAATTTTTGATCCACTCAAAATTAATTAAAAATATCATTAACTTATAAAAAAAATTCATTTAATTTATTTAAACCTAATTTTTAAAATAAGATTAATTTTTGGTTCACCTAATATTTATTTTCTAATTTCGTCCCTGTATTCAAATATGAGTAAGAATAATATATTCATATTTTATATAATAAATTCTTATTAATATAATTTAAATTAGAATTGTTAGTGTAGATGCTATAAAGACAATCATTGTAATAATATATTTAAAAATATATTAATAAAAATGCATTATTTATTAATCAGTACTTATTATTGTTTAGAGTAATATTGTATAACTGTTTAATAAAGTCCATGGTATAAACATAGCATGAAGGCATTCATGATGAGATTATGATAGTGAGATGCTTATCATGTGCAATTATGTTTTAATCTAAATTTCTCTAGTCATATAATCAATGAGAATGGACATTATTGATTCGAAAAGACTAGCACATGCATATATTATGTGATTTGATCAAATCATTTGATCTCATAAAAATGCTAACATTGGAATGTTTGAGTATAGCACGTGGATGCTTACTAGGAGTAGTAAGTACATCGAAGTGATCGCAGGAGATAATCATATGAAAATCTAAACAATGTTAATGACATATCTCTGTATGGAAATGTGAAAATATCCTTAAACTTGAGATGCTTTAGAGTGATCTAGAGTGAAGATGCTACACTTTAATTTTATACCTAGCTCTTCCAAAGGGTCTGCTTAAAGGGTAGGCATTGAGTATAGTTTGACATACTCGTAGATATTTAAGTAGTCAACAAAAGATATCATAACTCCTGTTAGAATGAGAGTTTTACCTAAGACATCTTGTATGAGAACATTATTAAAATTTTTTTGCCAAAGTGGATAGTATTTAGAGATGGTCTCTAAGGAAATCATTTTAGTAATGATGCTCGGATTACAAGGAATTACTGTTCGGGCTAAGTGTGGTGTAGCCAGCTTAGTGGAGTTAACACAATGTTCATACATTAAACCGAATTTGGTAAAGGGGTTTGAAGGGACTAGTAGCATAATATTGTCCATGTGTTAAGATTTCTGCTTACCACTAGCAATTTCTGATTACTTGGGGGTCATGATGTGTAGTAAGATACCGCTCATGATCTACTTAAATTAGAGAGGTTCAATTGGAGAATTGATTATAAATTAAAAAAAATTTAATTCATATAATCCTTGTTGGACAAGGATTACTTTTTATGAAAATTTCCTATTTTGGAAATAGGAATTCTACTTAAAAGTTTCCTAAATTAATTTAAGAAAATAATTAAGGACTTAAGTTGTCATTTAATTAGGGAACCTATTAGGTCACACGCATAGAAGTGTTTCAAACAATAAGTGAAAGAGGAAATTAAATTATGATTAAATGAGATTTAATTCATATATTTAATTATGGAGTTTTTT
>CANXYC010645441.1:0-18661 GCA_948193065.1 Aleurites moluccanus | reverse complement strand
AATTAATTTGAGTTTCTCCTCCTAAGAAATTTTCCCAAACATACAAAAATTAGGGTTTTCTCCAAATCAATAATATTTATCATGATTTCCTAATAATTAATTATCTTAGAGTCTCTATTCTTAATTCCCAACAACAATTTTATTTATCTCTTAAAGAAAAATCTGCATTTTATTCGGAGTTACTGTTCATGTTACTATTCATGACAGCCTCAATATTCTGATTTCCTTCCACATTAATTACCATTAATGACTTCAGATTACTTACAATAAATTCTATATACCCAATATTAATTATTCTAACCGATAGACTTAAATAAATCTAAGGAAAATAACTTAAGAAGAAAATTTACCTTATTTTCCTCAACATTGAAATTTCCGAAATTCCTTGATTAAATTGATGATTTCTGCCTTAATATAGAATAATCTAGAGGTCTAATGCACTAATTTGAGTATTAATGCCTTAGAAAATAAAATGAGACTAATATGAGAAAAGACTGAATTTAACAAAGAAAGAAGGAAGGAAAAATCGTGAAAACGCTACTGGGGTTGCTGGGGTTAAATAGACCACTGCCCCAGAAAACACACTTGCCAGCTCACCTCGCCAATCCTGCCTCGGCAATGCTACCTCGCATAAGCTAGATCGCCATTCTCACTTCACATTATCCAGCTCGCACTTTCCAGCTCGCCAAACTAATCCGGCAATGCCACCTCGCTATTCCAGCTCGCATATGTCACCTCGCATATGCTGCCTCGCCAGACTCTCCTCGCGAACTCTTCCTCGCATATGCCACTTCGCTTATTCGCCTCTTCACCAAACTCTGCTTCGCGAACTGCCACTTTGCACATTCCCTCTTCGCATAATGCCACCTCGCCTTTCCTCTTCGCCTAACCTCTTCTCCAAACCTTCTTCGCCAAACCTTTTCGCCAAGCCTTCTTCGTCAAACCTCTTCACCAAGCCTCTTCGCCAAACCTCTTCGCCAAACTTTCTTCGCCAAACTCTCTTTGCACATGCTTTCTCGCATATGCATCTTCGCTAATTGCCACTTCGGCAATTTCATCTCGCCACCTCGCCTTAACCAGATCCTACTAAGTTGAATCTCTTCCTCGGCAACTTAGACTTAACCAGCTCGCAAAAGAGTTACAAACATCCAAACTTACTAATTCTTTTTGCCATTTAAATTAGACATGTAGGGGCACAACATATGAAAAATTCAAATCACTAAGACCAACACACAGACCATGGTGACTCTCCAAAGTTCACCCAGACTTACTGCCCCAAAATCTAACCGAACAGACCTGATAAAATCCACTCTCCACTGAGATATACTTATCCAAAAATTCTAAAATTTTATAGCCAACACCATAACACACAAAGGAATATCTTTCATGTTTACAACTTTGGCTAAATCTATCTCAGTCATTCCCAGTAAATTCAAACAAACACTGACTTCCTGCAAAAACACTCAACCAAACTAGTCCTGCTCAATGAGGCATAACTCATCACATACATAGAATTCTGCCAAACCATTTTACAGAATTTCAGTATAAACTCACAACTTTCATGTTTTACACTTTATCAAATTATTTCATTAAGATCATGCAATTATCATCAAAAAATCATGCAACTGCAAATCAGAAATTCTGAAATTTTCAAATATTATTATTTGAAATTAATCAACTCTCCAAACATACAATTTAATAAAAATACAACAAAATGGACAGATATTACACTTTGATTCAAATACCATTTGATTTGAAAGATATTGAATTTATTGACAGTGATGATACCATTATTGCATAATGGTGTCTATTGATATGATATTCATTTATATTGACCTAAATGTGGTTTGACAGAGCTGTTGCACAGACAAGGTAATGGGTATATACTGTCGGCAATGTGCACATTGATATTGATGCCCTAGCT
This sequence comes from Aleurites moluccanus, assembly GCA_948193065.1. Lineage (NCBI taxonomy): Eukaryota > Viridiplantae > Streptophyta > Magnoliopsida > Malpighiales > Euphorbiaceae > Aleurites > Aleurites moluccanus. Next base: position 16,737 of record CANXYC010645441.1, on the reverse strand, counting down.
GGGAACGGTTATTGATCCCGACCATAGGACCTGATCAGTCTTATGCCTACTTGATATGTGATCGACTGTGTGATTCCACATAGTCTACATGTTACAGGGCCCTATATCTGTCTTACCATATGATTCCATGACTTGATATGACCATTGATATTCCTATCGAATTCTAATACTGATTCTGTAAACCAACATGATTGATATTGTTCCATTGTTCCTTTATCATATATGCATATCATTGTTCTATCTCATTTGCTTTGTGATGCATATAGATTCACTGAGTATCTTATATACTCACCTTTTCTTGTTTACCCATTTCAGGAGAAGAGTAGAGTGCAAAATCTTGTCGTCTGTCTTCCGGGGATTTCTACCAACATTACTAATGTATATATTCTGATTTGTATTATTTTTTATGTTCATGATCTAGCTGCTCCATGAGGTATGTATGGGTTAGCTAGGAAATGAATATGTATATATGATATTTGATGATATATGAGTTATATGATGTTTACATGATATGAGATATGGATTATTACAGCCAATTGTAGCGAATTACAAAATGAATTACAGAATAACAGAATGGATGGTAACTAACTAAAATGGATAATATATATTTTGGTTTATAGATTGTGCATGTGATACTGGGTTTTACGGTGCCGGTCGCCATTGGCATTTTTCGTGCCCTAGGACCGTTGCGATCCGGAAACGGGTCGTGACACTTTAAATGTTATTTAATGTTTGTATAATTGTTGCCTATTGTGAAACCTTGATTGTGGCCTTGTTGTTGAATAGTTGGGCAATGCCAATTTTGCACCAAAACCTAACCTAATGGCTTATCCAACTTTGCCCACCATGTGTTTGATGAAATGCCTAGTTATATTGTCATTGGCTATCATTCCTTCATCCATAGGCTTACCAATTTGAATGCCATTGTCCTCAGCGACATTGACATGCCAATTGTGCCTACCGATTACCTATGTATAACCAATCTTTGTTCCGTACCTTTGTTGTTTACCAAACCAGTTACCATTGCTTATCTATCGCTTATCACTATTCCATTAATTAAATTGCTACTTGAATTGATTGATATTGAGATATTGTACTTGGTGATACCATTGTTGCATAATGGTATCTAATGATATGTTACACACTTGTATTGACCCTAATGTGGTTTGACAGAGTTGCCACTCCGACAGGGTAGTAGGTACATACTGTCGGCAATGTGTACATTGTTTATTAATACCCTAACTGAGAAGGGTTGTTGTTCCTAGCCATAAAACCTGATCAGTCTTATGTTTATTGATATGAGATTGACTATGTATTTACATATAGTCTATATGTGTTCTGGCCCTATATCTGTCTTACCATATGATTCCATACCATTGACATGACTATTGATCTTTTTGTCATTATCCGTTACTTATTCTATAATTTGATTATATTGACATATTGTCACCATTGCTTCTTCTATTGTTATTCATTATTGATCCAAACTATTTTATTGGCGATGCATATTAGATTCACTGAGTATCTTATATACTCACTCTTTTCCTTGTTTACTATTTTAGGTGTAGAGTAAATGGTAGAATCCCAATTTCAGACACTCTATGGATTTCTGCAGTCTCTTGATAGCAATGTAATTATATTAAGTATAGTATTTTGATGTTCATAATCTAGCTGCTCTATGGGATATGTATGGGTTAGTTAGGCTATGAACATATTTATATAATATTTCATAGTATATTAGTATTGATATGATATGTGTTGATGGATGATACAACCAACAACATAAATTACAGACAGTTTACAGAATTGCAGAATGAATAGTAACTAAGTAAATGGATTAATTAATTGATGGTTATAAATATTTGCATATGATATTGGGTTCTACAAGTGTCAGTCGCCATTGGCATCTCCTACATCCTAGGATCGTCGCGATCCAAAATCGGGTTGTGACAATCCTCTCATTTTTAGCTGGTCACTCTCTGGAAAGTCCAACACTAAAAGACCATTTTCCTACTAGAAAAAGTCACGGCGGGATTCTCGATAACCCTCTCACTTAGGAAAGCAGTAGCATCATCTCTAATTCTACTTTCTCCCCTAGCCTTTAACTCAGCAGCAGCATCATCTCTAATTCTACTTTCTCCCCTAGCCTTTAACTCCATCTAAGCAGTCATACTGACTTAAGTATCGAAGGGTCCGCACCAGTTCATGGGCTTGTTACAATCCTCTAATTCCATCTATATTTGTCATATAAGTTGAGATCAAGTCTCTGATCCAATATCTAACTCCATACTTTTCATCCATCAAGATCAATACCTCTAATCAACAAGGTCAACATTATTTTATTTTGCTAAGATCAACACCTCATCTCGACGAGGTTCACACCATTTCACATTACTGAGATCATGTACCTTTGTACATACAATACTCATTAAGATCCACTACCTCAACATACTTAACACTTTCTCATTGAATTCTCTCGTTATTTGGATTGGGCATGCTCCTTTTTAGGAAAACCCAAGCCTAATACTTGGCACACAATAATACACATTTGCAAAACTGCAAGGTCCTAACTTGATACTCTCCATCTATTAAGATCAACATCTCCACATAATAAGGTCGACATCATTTCATTTTGCCAAGGTCAACACCTCATCCTGACAAGTTTCGCACCATTTCATAGTAAATGGGTCATGCATCTTTGTACATACAACACCCATTGAGATCTACTACCTCAGTACACCTACTTTTCCATTGAATACTCTTGTTATCTAGACTGGACATGCTCCTTTTTAGGAAAGTCCAAACCCAATACTTGGCACACAACAATAGGCATTGCAAAACGACAAGGTCCCAATTTGATGAGAGCTTTTAGAGCCTGAGATACTCTCATCTGAATTAAAAGAGAGAAAAGGCCCACCAATGAGTTTTTAAAAAAAGATGACAAAAGGAAGGATGATTTAATAAAAAGATGGTTAGCTACCAACATCACAATTTGCCTCTTCTGTAAATAATCTCCTATGTCACTAATTTCTTATTAATTTGATATAAATAAATTTTAAATGTAAAATTTATTTATAAATTATGGAATTTAATTATATTGATTTTTATAAACTTATGGGAATGACATGAATATTTTCTTTTATATACCTTAGATATGAAACTAAGGAATTTCATAAATTTTTATAAAATTTTTTTGTACAGAACAAGACTTAGTTTAGAGTAGCAATTTGTCCATATATTGACAATTCTTGATTATTTCTTTTTCCTTTGAAATATCATATTTTGCAGGAATTCAATTCAAATAAATTTTATATTTGTAATTTTAATGTTTGGAAAGATAAAATTTATAATATTTAATTCTTTTAGTATAAAAAAGAAATGATTTTAGAATAAATAAAAATAATGTAATTTTTGTAAAAAAATAGTTTATAATTAAGATTTGATTTAGAGTAAATTAGAATATTCTAACATCTTAAAATTTTAATATTATTATTATTTATTGTTAAATAAATACTGGTAATTAATAAAATTAAATAAATTAATTTTTTTATTTATGTACACAATATTTAAAATAGTTTTTGCTCAAGAATTCAATTCAATTTTATTGATAGAATGGAATTAAATTGAATTTTCTCAAATGAATTAATAATGATGATCTACTTGATTGTTATAGACCTATTCACAAGTCACGGACCTATTTCAATAGAATAAATAGGATATTATTTGTCACTTCGATGACTTCTCGTGAATTGGTGAATTTATAGTTTTGGTTCCTTAGTTATTAACTTGAGTTAATTTGAACTTAGAAATCTCTTCCCCTTTAAAGTCAGATCAAAAGAAGACGAAAAGAACTCTCTAGCCTATGGTCTCTATAACTCAAATAAATTCTCCCTCTCCCATTCTCTTTTCCAAGAATCTATTTACAAGTCCTTAATATCTCTAACAAGTATTAAGGATCTCTCCATATGCTATATAATCCAAGAATCCATGAAATCTCCCAAAATTAAATTGGACAATTAATTTATATATTTTTTTCAAATTTTAACTGAAGGGGCAACTGTCTTTAAGAGAAAGGGTGGCTGCTATGCTTGTTCCAAGGAAAAAGGGACATCTCGAAATAAGGGATGCCTCTCATTTCACCCTAAGGGCATCCATCTTCCAAAGGCAAATCGAATGGAGGATTTGAAAAGATTTTAAATGGTGTAATGGTAATCACCGTTTTATAACGAAAATTTAGAGAGTTGTTATCAATATATCTATTTTTTAATGGAAAAAAATAAATTATCATCATAAAGACCGTTAAATAATGGTAATGGCCGTTACGGCCGTTAAGTAACGGATGATAGAATAAATAATAGTGAAAAAATAGTTGCTTTTAATCTTTTTCTTTTTTTAATTTTATTTCTGATTCATGGTTTAAGTTTTCGAGAAAGAAAATTAAAATGGAAGGATGAGTATCTGTAATAAGCAGGAAAAAAAAGGAGGTTTCGATGGAAAAATTGAGAGAAAATTAAGTACCATTGAAGAAAACAGAGTTGGATGGAATAATAGATCATCGGCTAAAACAAAGGTGCATAATCTATAACAAAGGAAAAGTCGTGCTTAAAGTCATCGTCCATTTTGCAAAGTAAAAGAAAGAGCTAGAGATGGTTATAATAAGAGAAAGAGAGAGACAAATGGATTAGTGAAGTCAAGTCCAAAACAAAGTATAGTGCCAAAGGTATAAGATTCATAAGATAAAGCCATGTGACTTTGTTTTCATATTTTTTTGTTTGTTTAGTTAATTTGAAAATTTTGATAGATAAGGACAAGTAGAAAGTCATGTGGCTTTAATTTCATATTTTTTTTTAATTAATTTGAAAATTTTGATAAATGAGGCCTAAGTTTTTAAAAAATTTAATATTTTTAAATTAATTGAATTTTGATCAAATATATGTTTATGTATATATCTCAAATTTAAATATGAAAAAAATCCATAACTTAAATAAAATTGAAAATATATATAATCTACATAAATATATTATTTAAAATTTTAATTTCATGTAAAATTTAAGTGGTAATTCACATGTAGTCTAAATTATATTTTTAACTTTAAAATAATCATTATCAACTACAATTTAAATATGTATAAATAAAGTATGATATTATAATCACATATATCAAAACCAATATTAATTTCATTATTCTTAAATTAAAGAATCCTAACCCTATAAATAGGAACAATGTTAAATTGAATTCGTGTCAATATTTCTCATTTTATAATTTTTTCGAAAATATTATATAGTGATTGACCATTATTATTATGTTATGTTATGAATATGATAACCATGTTATTGTTACATGCGACAATAATTTAAATATATGGGTGGAAGGAGTCTTTATCACTTTGTGTCGCTATATTTAAGTTCAAAACTATTGATTTTTAAAGATTTATAATTTAATGGATGTTTAACTTAATTGTTAATAGTGAGATAATAATTTTTTACTCTCGATAACTAAATTAATTTGTTTAATAAATAAAATAAAACAATAATTGATAGCATTTGAGAGTCCAAAAAACTATTGATTTAAAAAGTAGCATTTTGGAGCTTTTTTCTGCCAACTAATAGTTAATATAAATTTAGACTTTATTATCCCCATAAAAAAATTTATTAACCAAAATACCTTTTAAATTAGTTTTATATAACTATAGTAACAAAAAATAATTATTAAAATACTATAAACATATTTATGAAAATTATCAAATTTATCTTTAGAAGAAAAAATATAATTAAATAATTAATTATAATTTTTCATTATAACTTTATTATTTCTGCATTTATATCATAAATTAAAAAAATAATTACAAATATAATAATATATTAAAAATAAATTATATCATTAATTATCATTTAATATTTTAACAACAATAATTAATAAAATTTTATTAAATAATTATATTTTTCAACTATCGACTATCAGTAATAACTATTTATAACGGTTATAAAATATTGACAATTAAAATTTATTTGACTAAAAAATAAAAAAGCTGCAAATCCTAACCCAAGGGACATTTTCCTAACAAAATTGAATAATAAGAATTTGTTCATTGAATTTTTCGAAATAGATAGAAACTATGATCTTGAATTAAATAAACTTTTAAGAAGTACAAAGTAATCATCCCATTAAAAATTGTAGTTCCGTTTGTTTTTGGGCTAATGATAGGTACTGTCACCAAAGGGCATTAAGTGTAGGACTTTAGGACATCTAAAACGGTACCAAGTTTGCTTCTTGGCAATAGCAAGTAACATGGAATATATAAGTAGATAAGTCATCGTAGTATTTTTGTAGGGTATGAAATTTTTATATTTTGATTAATTATATTAAAAAAAATTTATATTTTTAAAATTATATTAAAAAGTTTCTACATTTTTATTTTGTTAAAATTCAAGATCTTTCCGTTAGAAAATTCGTTAAATTTATATAAAAAATTTCTAATATCTCTCACTTTCAATCTAATGTTTACTCAAATGTAATAACTCTCAATCACACTAAAATTTTTATTTTCATCACAATCACACCACCACCACACCGCCTCTACCATCAATCCAACAGCAGCACCACCAAATTTAATTTGAAAAAAAACCTACTAACCCACCATCTTCACCACCACCCACCACCACTAAATTTAATTCGAAACAAAACCCATCAACCCACCACTGCCTTTCATATTTCCCATTTCAACTCTCTCTCAAAACCCACTCCTATCCTAAAAGAGTTCGAGATCAACAAAATTACATAGCATAAATTCTTAAAAAAAAAATTAAAAAAAAAAACACGAAATCAAAAGCAAGCTGTGAAGAAGAACTAAAGATAATAAAAAAAATGGTTAAGAAAATCGAAGAGATACATATTTCTAGCTACCGTCGACGAAGAATTTTTTGGTCATAATTCGGTGTTAAAATAGAAAATAACTAGAGCTAATTGATTTGATTTCAGTCTGCTAGCTAAAATTTTGTTGCAAATTTAGAAGACTCAAATAAAGCAATTAAGCAATTAAGCAATTCCATGAGAGCACACACAGGTTTCATCAGCAAACTTTTTTGGGAAGGTTCTAGAGAAAATATCTCTTTCCTCTTGAATGGAGATTTTGAAGAAATCTTGACTTGAAATAATTTAATAGCTTTATTAAAGAGTTTTCCTTCTAAAATGGAGCATTAATATAGATATTAATGTCCTAGAATCACAGATGAGACAGATTTATAGTTTGGTAGTTGAGAAATAAAGAAGAGAGAGAAAGAAAGAAATTTTCGGATAAGTGATAAATGAACTGATATATATAGAATTTGACGATTCACGCCCGTGAATGAAGGACTTAGGCTCGTGAAAGTAATTTGATGACCACAATCACAAACCTATCCAAGAATGGTTTGAAGACCCTGTTCATCAAATCTATAAAAGCAGTTAATGCATTCATCAACCCAAATGGTAGAACCAGAAACTCATAGTGACCATACCTGGTTCTAAAAGCAGTCTTAAGCACATCCTCCCTCTTAATCATTAATTGATGATAATTTGATCTCAAGTCAATCTTAAAGAAATGACTTACTCCCTGCAATTAGTCAAACAAGTCATAATCTGAGGAAGCGAATACTTATTTCAAATAGTGACTTTATTGAGTTGTCGGTAATCGATATATAATCTCATAGATTCATTCTTCTTCTTAACAAACAACATCGGAGCACCCCAAGGCGAACTACTAGGCCTTATAAAGTCTTTATCCAATAAGTCTTACAGTTACAACTTCAATTCCTTTAATTTAATAGGGGCCATATGATACAGAGGTATTGATATTAGATTAGTACCTAAAAGTACTTCAATGTTGAACTTAATCTCTCTATATAGTGGTAAATCGGGAAATTTCTCAGGAAATACATCTATAAACTCATGCACAATAGGAATCTGATCAATTCACTTCACTTCCCTTTTCGTGTCTCGGATATATGCTAAATACCATTGACATCGTTTCTTTAACAATCTCCTCGCCTCAATGGTGGATATCATATTACAAGGAGCCTCACTCCTTTTCCCTTAGAACTCAAACTCTTCACTCAAAGGTGGCTTGAACACAATCTTCTTTCTATTACAATCAATGATAGCAAATTACTTGGACAACCAATCCATACCCAAGATCACATCGAACTCCAACACTAGCAACTCAACCAAATCTACCTCTAGACTCTTGCCATTAAGGCTCACTAAATAAGAATGATAAATATTATTCACCTTTATCTCCTTCTCTAAAGGAGTTGACATAACAACTTTATATACCACTGACAATTTCTTTGCAGAACATGAAGAAACAAAGGAATGTGTGGCACCAAAATCAAATAGAACCCATGCATTCAAAGCTTGAGTAGGGATAATACCTGTCACAATACCTGTCACAACTGTGTTTGAGGCCTGAGCCTCCTGCTGAGTCAATGTAAAAACTCTCCCCCTGTCTCTACCAATAGGTGCCTTCCTTGATGTCTACCCCACTGTCTGACTAGAACCTCTACCCATATCCTGGCCTTTAGCTACACCCCCTCTACCATATTAAGTATCACCTCTTCCCTATCCATCTAAACTGTGGACTGGGAAGCTTCAGGTCTATCAGAATGTAATGCCTGGTGTAATCCTTAATAAAGTGGCTTGGCTTACCATATCTGAAACACACACCGGTCTCCCTATAACACTGGCTGAAATGCTTCTTCCCACACTTGGGACAAAGAGGAGCTGAACCTTTAAGACATGTCAAACTACTAGAACCATAACTCATATGTATAGTATTCCTTGAAATACCCTATCTTTACTGAGATCGGCCTGACTGACCTCCATAACTAATAGGAGCAGTCTGAAGAGAAACACCCATACTCTTCACTCCACTCTCCTCTCTACCTTATTTGGACGAACCTCCAATTTCTGCCTTCTTCCTCTGCTCCCTAGCAGACCTTACTTCCATCTTTCGATTCTCGATAATCCTTGCCTTATCCACCAGCATGGAAAAGGAATCAAACTCCTATACTAACATAATCTTCAATATCGGGGTCAACAATCCCCTCCTAAATCGATGAATATATGTCGCCTTATCAGGTATTAAAGTAGGAACAAACTTGCTTAAATCGCTAAACCTTTTAACATACTCAGATACAGACATGTCAGGAGTCTGTACAAGCCTCTCAAAGTCTAAGGCTTTAGCCTCTCTAACTAATTCCGGAAGAAACTCCTTCATCACAAGCTCCCTGAAACGAGCCTAAGTGATCCCACCATCACTAAGAAGTAAACCAGAAATACTCCTTTTAAACCAGTCATGGGCATCACCCTTTATAAGGTGACCCGCAAACTTTACAACTCTCCTATTAGAAACTCTCAAAATTTATGCTTTACCTTCCACTTTCTCCAAAAATTCAATAGGGTCTACCTCACCCTTATACTGGTTTGAGCTTCAAAAATTTCTCAAAAGATACTTCCTCAACCTACGAAACCAAAGGTGGTTAAGGAGGAACAACCAAAGGAGCTACCGAAACTGTAGGTGGTGGTGGAGCTGGAGCCACCTGTGCCGGAGGAGCCTGTTGCCTCTGTTGTGAAATATACTCATCTATCATCTCATAATTACACTCCAACCACTCAAATCTCTGAGCCATATCTAATGGAGGTACTAAAGGAACCTCATTATCCCCCATTCAGCCAATAGAACCAGCCTTAGAAGAAACATCCCTCCTAGGATGACCACGTCCTCTGCCTCTACCATGACCACGTCTAGGAGGCATATCAAAACTGATAACAGAACAAACAATTCAGATTTAGATCAGACAGAAATGCAGATTCATAATAAACTATAACAGAACATTGGCAAGAAAGAATTCTTATGCCCCATAATTTCCCTAATCAGACACTCATTGCCACAAATCAACTATAACTTTAATTTAAGCTCTGATATTACCTTTGTCACATTCCAAAACTGGAATGTAACAGTCCTAGGGTATGAGTAAACATAAGATCACCAAAAATCTGTAAAATACACTAAGCTAACTTGTGGTAATAATAAACAATATATATATCCATCTATAATTCCAAACCATAAACATCATCAAAAACCTATGATGTATCACCCAAAATATAATCAACTTGTTCACCATGGATCAAAGGCAAATAAGGTCCTTTATCCAAAATGAACAAGTAATAACCAAAAACAATATTACAACCATTCAAATATTATAGAGCTCTAAGAGAATTACATCTCAATCATTAACAAAAAAAAAATTATACTTAAAATAAATAGAGTATATACTCTTCAAATGCTTCTTGGAGAAAGAAATCAAGAAACTCTCTCCTCGGTCTCTGGACCGACTACTCTAACACCTGAAAATCACAATAGAAGGAGGGTGAGCCTTCAACTCAATGAATTATGCATATGCCATACTTGAGGTTCAGAATCAGATCGAAGGGTCGCATGTTATTTTTATACACATATATCACAAATGAATTTCATAATACGGAGGTTAGAATATATATAAATATTCAGAAATAGAATCAAAAATCGAATATTAGAATACAAAATTCAGAGTTCAGAAGTTAGAAGAACCTACAAGGAATGCCACATCACACACACACACACACACATAAATATAGGGTAAGCAATGTACATGTCAAAAAAATAGAAACATAATAGGAGTCTAACGACATCCATAACAGAACAGAAGTACTACGATCTCCTTATATAATACATGTGTTTACGCTAACACACGTCTAGAGAAACTTTGTCCCCTATAAGAAGAATCTTGATACTTTGACTCTATCAGTCGAGTCACTGGTATACACAGTCCTATGATTTTTGCCTTATAGGCAAGGTGTTCTGACTATACATATACTAGGTTTAGAATACAAATAATTATAGTAAAAATTCTTATAATCGAGCACGTTTCTAGAATAATTGGTTTATACTATAATAGAGAATTAGTTCCAAAGAAATGGGTAATAATACCAACTCTAAAGCATAGCAATGGAAACAAAGATATATTTATAATAAATATCGTTGCTTCAAGAATTATTAACTTAACAATTTCATATATATGCTCGGAATGAATATTAATGAAAGAATCATATGTATATATATATGCAAATACATACAAAACACATATACATAACTTACCTCCATAAGCAACAAACAAAGCCAAAACTCAAAATTCTTCAATCAAGTTCCAAATCAACTTGATTGCACTTAAAGCTCCAAGCCTAACACATTTCAAGAAATTTAAAAGTTTAGGGTTTTCCTTACCCAACGTTATCCATAATAAAGTCTTGCAATTTAAGACTCTCTAAAGCTTATTTATATAGTTCTTATACTCAATTTAACTATTCCTTAAGAAAATCATGGAAGAATAGAAGAATTGGCACTATTCATATTACTATTCACCATTTGTCATAATTCTTCCAACAACCAAAAACTATAGCCATTAATGCATTTAATATACTACTCATAACTCATATCCAACTATTCTAACAACTTATAACCTCAAATCATAATAGAAACCAAGTTCTAGAGAAAATACCTCTTTCTCCTCGAATGAAGATTTTGAAAAAATCTTGACTTGAGATGATTTAATAGCTTTATCAAAGTGTTTTCCTTCCAAAATAGAGCATTAATATAGGTATTAATGTCCTAGAATCAAATATGGGACTGATTTAGAGTTTGGTGATTGAGAAATAAAGAAGAAAGAGAAAGAGATAAATTTTTGGATAAGTGATAAATGAATCGATATATATAGAATTTGATGATTCACGCCCATGAATGAAGGACTCACAGCCGTGAAGGTGGACCTTTCACGCCCGTGAAAGCAATTTGATAAAAATCTAAAATTCAGACAGAAACTTTTTGTATGCCTGTAAACATATGGTTCATGCCCATGAAGACTTACTCACACCAATGAAAGTATGATTCACGCCCGTGAAAGAAGGTTATGAGGCAATTCTAAACTTCTCTCCAACCTAACTTAACCAAAACTCAATCAAACACAACTTAACATATGAAACTCTCTCTAAGAGCTATTTATACTCAACAAATCACATTCTAACAGACTGAAGAAAATTAAAATTTATCATAACTCAAACAAATCAATTCAAAAATAATCAATCAGAGTATAGAACACAAGCAATATAGATAGAGGGTATTTGTAATACCTTAGGAATTTCAATCATAAATGAACAATAATATAATCAGTTATTAATCTGGGATCATTGAAATAACTAAAGATAATTTTTGAAACATAGTTAGAATGCATTTGAAATACTATCTCAAAAAATGTCGATATTAATTACACTGCCGGGAAAATAGCAGTCCGATCGACAGATAAATTTATGATTCAGACTAGGGGTAAAGAATCATATAATTATATTTATAATTATGGTGAAAAGAAAGAGTTGAAAAATATTTAGGAACACTAAAAAAGTAAGTAATGGCAAAATCATAAATAAGTAGAACTTTAGGGGTATAGTGGGAAATCAACTGTCTGAGTTTCAGAATGGCTCTGAAACTATTTTTATAATAAAGTGCAGATAAAAATAAGCTATTTGAAATCTATTTCTCAACAGAATTATCAGAATAAATTACAGAAGAAGTTGGGGTTAAAGTATGATTTATGAAAATTTTAAGGGCCTAATTGTAATTTGTCATTCTAACTTAGTATATAAGCATGCCTTAGGAAAATTTTGGCCATCTTCTTATTCTTCCAAGCCTTGGTTGAACCTCATCTTCAATTCTCCCACCAAATTTCATGCAAATTTCTTAGAAAAACTTAAAAAAAACTTGATTCTAACCTTGTTTCTTCCATTTCCAAGCCATTTCTCACCTTAAATCACAAAGGAAATGAAGGAATAATTGGAAAGAAATTTCGGGTGGATCACTCACATAAGGTAATAAGTTGATTTGTTTAGTTTAATGTTTGATTTAGGAGTATTAGATGATGAATTAGATGAGTTTTGTGATTAGTTGCATTAATTGATGTATTTAGTAATTTTTTCTCAATTTGAAACCCTAAACCTAAGTTGTATGATTTGAATCTTTGATTTAGTATTATTTTATGTTAATTAAACTTAGAATATATTAATTGGAAGATAATAGATGGATTATTTATTATTGGTTTGATGTAGAAAATCATATTGAGGAAGATTGTCATTTTTGCCTACTTTGAGGAAATTAGTAGCAAATCAATTTTGGTGGCTTATTTGAAGTGCTAGGTGAGTTTAATATGCATCATTTAATATATTTATAACATTGAAATGTTGATTGGAAATCTACCTTGAAAGCTTAATTTTGGCCAAACCACATTTGCCACTTTTGCCTTGAATTTTGTTTGTTTTTCCTATGGTTTTTCCATGTCATTTTAATCCTTTTAATTATGTTTAATATTGGAAAATTGATGTTTGTTGTGTTGCCTACATTATGAGCTATTTGTTGATTGTATGGACAATATCAATATTACATCATAACCTAGCCAATTTGCCCATCCATTGTTGCACACCAAGTATTCAATGAAATGCCTAGTTCAAAATCTATAGGCCTACCATTGATTTTTTCCATAGGCATACCATTTGAATGCCATCATCGCCAGCGATATTGGCATGCCAATTGAGCCAACTTCTTGACTTATTTTTTCCAACTTTTGATACATTCCATTGTTAATTGCTAATCATATTACTACTGTATATTGGTTCAATTATTGCTTATCTATTGTTAAATCACAGTCTTGTTTGATTATTCACGAGTTACTGCTACTTGATGAGATTGATATTGTATATTAATATCTATTGATTTGTTCCATATTTTTATTGATTCCTATAAGATTTGACGGAGCTGCTACTTTGATGGGGTAGTGAGCACATACTATCGGCAATGTGCACATTGTATAATGATACCCTAGCTGAGAAGGGTTAACAGTCCTAGCCATAAGACCTGATCAGTCTTATGTTTATGATACATGATGGATACATGTGATATGCATTTCATGACCCTACATCTGTCTTATCCATGTGATATATTTTTCATTGACCTGATTATTATTTCTACAGTCATCTACTATAATTTAATTTTGTATTCTGATATTGTTGAGCAGACTGATATTATTAGTTCATCTGCCTATCCTCTATTGATGTTTCAGCTCATGTTTATGATCGATGCATATTAGATTCACTGAGTATCTTATATACTCACCCTTTCATTATTTCTCTTTTCATTGTTTTCCTTTTCCAAGTGCAGAGTAGGAGGCAGAATCCTACCTGTTGATATCTCTGTAGATTTCTACTACTTGAGTGACAGTGTAATTATTTAAAATATTGTATTTTATATATATATATATATAGTAGCTCCATGGGTTGTATAATTGTCACGACCCAACCCGGGAGTCGCAACGGTCCTAGGATACGTGTGTTGCATAAGCTACCAGTACCTCAAAGAACCTAATTAACTATATTATATGGCATGCAAATCATATAAACAGCTTAATTAGCTTAAAAATGCTAAAAAAAATTTGACAGCATCTCCTCTATAATATGGCTATGCCCAAAAATAAAATAAGCAAGCAACACTTCTATTATTCATCCACAACCATTCTCAATACAAGGATCCCTCTGGATCTCCATCAACAACTTAATATATATATATTTATGTACAACCAGTCATTTACATACATAACATATCATAAACATCCATTATCATCAATAAGCAAACTATAAAGATGCAAACTCAAACTTATCTCTACATGTCAATACTTATATACAGTACCATGAAACTTCTATTCTGTACATTATTTACATATTCTTTTAGAGTTGAATATTTACATGATACTAGAAAACTTCCAAGGCAGGATTAGAAGATGCCAATGGAAAGCGTGCTTCACAGCTGACCTGAAAATTGTAAACCAATAAGGAATGAGTATAAAAATACTCAGTGAATCCAGATGTATAAAGGTACAGTAAATGCTCATATATGGCCTGAAGAATTTAATATAAGATAGCAGATGTATAAATATACATGTATCTATACCAATATCAAAATGGAAATCATATAAGTATCCAAAGTATAAAATAGCACACATATGATATAACAGGATTGGGTTAATTTCTGACATACAGAACTCAACACTATCATAAAGTGTACTAGGGAATATAACATCCCTCCCTAGTAGGGGTCCCATAATACATTACTCTCATAAGGGATATTTTTCCTACGACTAGAGAATATAACATCCCTCTCTAGTAAGGGTCCCCAAAACACAGTGTGCGCACAGTCGATGGAAGTTACCCGCTATACCATCGAAATAGTCATATTCTAATATCATATGAGTGTGCCTCCAAATAATAGTAAATATGATATATTTATACTTCATATATCTTTAGAACTATCATATATACATATATGAAGAAAAATAGGGCAAGTTTGAAATTTGTCAAAAATTGGCCCGGCGGAGCCCAGTTGCGCTGCTGCAACTGGCTCACAAATTACGGGTCCGTTTTGGAATTTTTAGGTACTTTCTAGTTAACTATGTTACCAAAAGAATTAGGTGGGCCATGAAGTACCATTTTGAAGCTTAGGTAGAGACTAGATGATTGGGCCAAGTGGTGGCTCAATTGGCTTTCTGGTTTTCATTTTATGGCCCGTCAAAGTTTAGATCAGTTTAGCTCGTTTCGGCGGGCTTATTTACGGGCTATTTTGCACTTTATGCACTTTTGGGTAATAAACTTTATTTTTAAAGTGAAATAGTATGGCATATATGATGCAAATCATGCATAAATATACATAAGGACTCACCTCTAACACTTCCAACCACTGTTTCCCTAAAACACTGCTTCCGAGCCTTAGTCAGCCCACCGCTCGACATTCCGAGTAGAAGTATTCGACGGTTCACCTATTATCATACATAACACTCCGGTAAGGTATAAAATCATTATAAAACATGTTATTTGCACAAAAACACATCAAATTCACTAAGGCATATACATTATGCACTATAAGCCTTAGTTTATACAAATTATACTATATCCATTCCTTTATGCAATAACTTATATCCAATATCACTTTTAACTTATATTAAGCATATTCATCACTAATGTAACATATTAATAACTCTTATACACTTAGTTCCTCATTTCACATTAAACATACATTATATTCCAACTTAGCTTTCAAGCACTCAAATCAATCATTCTTTACATATTCAAAACTATACAGTTTCATCATTTTCCATACTTATTCATATTCAAACTTAACCTTATTAAACACATTAACCTAACACCTTAAACTAACAACTTTAAACTTATCCAACTTAAGTAAAAGTCATTCTTTTGATCCATTTTTCAATGCCATTTCTTCTAACAACATATATAAGCATTAAAGGTATCACATTTAGGTATTTAAACTTAACATTCATCAAAACACATTTCACTAACCTAGTTCATCA
Source organism: Aleurites moluccanus (assembly GCA_948193065.1). Lineage (NCBI taxonomy): Eukaryota > Viridiplantae > Streptophyta > Magnoliopsida > Malpighiales > Euphorbiaceae > Aleurites > Aleurites moluccanus. Next base: position 262 of record CANXYC010645441.1, on the reverse strand, counting down.
CATTCGGCCAAAACAACTTCATTTCCAAATGGATTCTTTTCTAACATTTAACCATTAGTTCATCATTTTCATATCAAATACAACTCATTTCATCCATTAAACACCTAAAACAACCAAATGCATACCAAACCCTAACTACCTAAAGTTTCGACCAAACCAACTTTTGCTCCAAATCAATTTGTTTCAATTATTTAATCATCAAAACATGTTATACACATCAAATTAACAACATTTGAAGCATTAAATCCATCAAAACCATACT
>CANXYC010645277.1:0-25029 GCA_948193065.1 Aleurites moluccanus | reverse complement strand
ATTTTCAGGTCTGCAGTGAGGCACGCATTCCATTGGCATTCCCTACTCCTGCCTTGGAATAATACTAGCTGATCATGTAAAGATTCAAAGTTCCAAAAGATATATGTAAATAATTGTACAGTATAGAGGTCCCATGGTACTGTAAATTAAAGAGTAGCATACACATATGTTTGTGCTTGCATCTTTAAAGTTTCATATAAGAATTATAATATGGATATTTGTGATATGATATGGCATATGTGGAAAATTGCTTGATATGCAAATGTGGTTATATTGAGTTGAAATTGGAGATCCAGAGGGATCATTGAATTGAGATAGATGGTGAAGTATATAGTAGAAGTGATTATATGCATGTTTTTTAGCTGGGCATACTCCTTATACAAAGGATATGCAGCCCAAATTTTTATGAAATTGTCAAGCTATATTGAGCTTGTTATTGTATTGCATGCCATATAGTATAGTCATTTGGGTTCTTCGTGGTACTGGTAGCATAAGCATCACCTGTACCCTAGGACCATCGCGGCTCCTAAGTTGGGTCGTGACAGAACTGCTCTACTCCTGACCTGAAAATATTTAACTACTAAAAAAAATGAGCATAAAATATTTAGTCAGTTATAAATATATTATTATACATGAGGCTAGGTAAAAATGCTTATGTCATATAGAAATTCAATATAATAGGGTTCAAAGAACATGTAGGTAATCAACAAAAAATAAATAATAATAAGTTAGATCCCTTATTGCAATGGCTCAACATTTCAAATGAACATGAATATGAACATAACAGATTTAGAGCCACATGCTTGTGATATAAACTTTTGTAATAACTCGTGAAATATATAAGGTTGATCAAACCTTATGGTTAGGAGTATTATCACCCCTCCTAATTGGACTAGGACATTATACCATGTCTAGTGGGTCATTGAGCACAATGCTAATGTATTATCACCCCATCGTTTGGGCTATTTTCCGTCAATTCATCTCCGATGTATTACCTTATCGGGTTCTGTTATGTCATGTCATTAAGTATTTAACAAATAAAGGTGTAATATTCAATATCCAATATATGGAATCAATGTAGCAATTATCAAGTGAAAAATATTAATTATTAATGATCAGGTGCTTTCAAATGATTTTTTAATGGTTCGGTCCAATGATGACAATAAATAAATGGGTTCAATAATTCAAAAAGTGAATACAAAAATGCATAATAACATATTTACGACTCACTTCAATTATTAATTTGAGCAAAATCTTTCAAAATCCCCCAACTTGAACTTCAATGCTCCAAATAAGCACATATGTCCATCCTTATCATTTCCATCATCTTTTCCATTTCCTTTTAGTATTACAATCAATTAAACATCAAATTAATAATTAATTTTATTCCAATTTTCAATAATTAGACTTAATTTAAATTTTTCTCCAAATTCTTGGGTTTGTATCTAAGGATTTTCTTTTGTATTCACTACTGGTAGCCCTGCTTCTTTTATTTATATCTTAAGCTATAAATGTCCAATTCTAGGGTTTGTATCTAGACATATTGAGAATGTGCATTCTAGGTTTTGGAGGGAATTGGGATAAACATCTAGTATTGATCAAGTTCGCCTACAACAACAATTATCATACTATGATCCATATGGTATCGTATGAGGCTCTGTATAGAAGAAAGTGTAGATCCCCTATTTGTTGGTATGAGATTGGGAAAAAGTTCATTAAAGGTCATGATTTGATTCGATATACATCTGAGAAAGTACCTTTGATTCAAAAACGATTGAAAACTGCTTTTAGTTGTCAGAAGAGCTATTCTGACCCTAACAGAAAGGATCTTCATTTTGCCATTGGTAATAAGGTCTTCTTGAAGATATCACCAATGAAAAGAGTTACGAGATTTAGGAAGAAATGCAAGTTATCTCCGAGGTATATTGGGCCTTTTGAGATTCTGGATAAGATTGGAGATGTTTCATATCGGTTTACACTCCCATTAGACATGGATAATGTTCACCCGATGTTTCACATATCTATGCTTCGTAAGTATGTTTCGGGTCCTTTGCATGTATTGCAAGCACAACCTTTGGAGCTTAATCCAGACTTAACTTATGAAGAGGTTCCTATAGCCATTGTCGATAGAATGGTTAAAAGACTTCGAAATAAGGACATAGCGAGGGTGAAGGTTCTTTGGAAGAACAAATCAATGGAAGAATGTACTTGGGAGAGCGAACTTAGTATGTAGAATAAGCATCCTCAATTGTTTCAAGATTAAGGGTAAGATTTTTGCAAAATTCGAAGACAAGTTTTCTGTTAGGAGGGAAGAGTGTAATACCCTGTATATGTATTGCTTATGTTCTAGGTTATGTTTGGCATGCTTCTGAATGAATTTATTTGTGCTGTGATATATTCTGATCTCTACTTTGTTTTTTGTTAGTATAGTCTATTAGAGTGTGTTATGTAAGAGTATATATTGTGTTAGTCCCTTGGCAACCAAGAGGGGGGTGAATTGGTTGTCTTTTAAAAATAATGACCAATTAAAAATATGATGAAGGAAGAGAAGAAGAAAATCAACACAAAGATTTATAGTGGTTCAGCCAAAATGAGCCTACGTCCATTCCTCAAGATCACACTTGAGTATTTTACTATCTTTGATCTTTTTACAGATTCAAGATCAAACCTAAGTGTTTTGGTTCACACTCTAACCTTTTACAATGTGTTTTTCTCAAACTAGGCTCACACACAACCCAAAAGATTTACAAGAGATGAGAAGAAAGATTTTCCTTTTCACCAAACTCTCTTATAATTAATGATCTTCAACAACTTTGAAGATATACAATAAGAGTGTGTTATGTAAGAGTATATATTGCTTTTAGAAAGTTTTTATATGCTTAAGATGTGTTTAGCGAAGTTTTGGTTAAGTTAGATTTGAGGAAGTTTGGGAAATGCCTCATAACCCTTTTCATGGGCATGAAGCATACATTCACGGGCGTGAAGCATACCTTCATGGGCGTGCAAAAATGTCACGACCCGCTCTCGGATTGCGACGGTCCTAGGGTGCGGGAGAACCGACACCCGTAGAACCCATCATCACATCTATACAATCACATACTAGACATATCAATCTATAGTCATATACTCACATAAACACTATTCATTTGTTACTCTGTCATTCATTCTATTACTTTCTGTAATTACCATCATCATATACGCATATACATTTATACTCCAAAATATATCATACACTTATATATACAATATGTCTATACCATTATACAATACCCATGGAGCATCTAGGATATGAACATACAAAATAATACAGTGTTTATTTAATTACACTGATATAAATACTGTAGAATCCACAGAGAGTCAAAATGCTAGGATATCTGCCTCCTACTCTGTACCTGGAGATGAGAAACAGTGAGAGGGTGAGTATATAAGATGCTCAGTGAATCTAATATGCATCAACCAAAAAAAAAAAGGAATAGAATATCTATAAACAATAGGAAGATGAAATAAATAAATTAATCTGCTCGAAAATCTTTGGATACAGAATCAAGTATAAAAAAGACTGAAAAGTCAGTACTCATATCAAATGAAGGTATATCACATGGACAAGCAGATATAGGGCCATAAAACGCATAGAATATGTGTCAAACGCATAGAATATGTGTCAAACACATATCAATCTCATATCAATAAACATAAGACGGATCAGGTCTTATGCTTAGGACTGATAACCCTTCCCAGCTAGGGTATAATTATACAATATGCACAATGCCGACAGTATGTACTCACTACCCTGTTGGGGCGACAGTACTGTCAAATCACATCAGAATCAAAAGAACAAGAAATAAGTCAATAGATACTATTGCACAATAATGGTATCACCAAGTATCAATAACTCATCATCAATCAATTCAATGAGCAATAGAACCAAAGAAATAGCAATAACAAATGATTATACAATGATCAAAGGTTTGGCAACCAACAATGGGATATAACATAAGTTGGTCATTTACGAACAAAAAGTTGACGTAATTGGCATGCCATTGTCGCTGGCGACGATGACATTCAAATGGTTGGCCTATGGATTTTTGAGCTAGACATTTTAACGAACACTTGGTGTGCAACAATGAAATGACTTTTTGGCAAGGTTTTGGTGCAACTCCAACATTGCCCAATTATCAACAACAATATGCATTATAGGCAATTCCATAGGCATTATAAACACAATAATAAACAATATTAAATGGATAAAATTGGCTTAGGAAAACAAGCTAAAATGAAGCAAAATCAAAGACAATTTTGCCACTTTAGGGTTCGACCACTTTGGCCCTTGTCACGACCCAACCTGGAAGCCGCGACGGTCCTAGGGTACGGGTGATGCCTAAGCTACCTGTACCACGAAGAACCCAATAGGGTACGGGTGATGCCTAAGCTACCTGTACCACGAAGAACCCAATTATCTATATGACATGACAGACAATTCAATATTCAGCTCAAATATAACTCATATAGCTGTGGAACAATCATACATATATCCATAATGAATCATAGAATAAATTAGGGTCATGTCAAAAAAAATGGTCGGCGGGGCCCAATTGTGTTGCTACAACTGACACTCGCCATTACGGGTCCGTTTTGAAATTTTTGGGTAGTTTCTGGTTAAGTATGTTACCAATGGATTTAGGTGGACCATGAGGTACCATTTCAAAGCTTAGGGTAAAACTAGAATAATAGGCCAAGATGTGGCTCATTTGGCTTTTCAGGCTTCATTTTATAGACAGACAAAGCTTAGGTCATTTTAGGTCGTTTCGGTGGGCTTATTTACGGGTCAAAATGCACTGTAAGTACTGTAAGTTAACAAATGTTGGTTTTTCAGTCCAAATGACATTTCATATGATATATGATGCAAATCATGCATGATTATACATATAGACTCACCTTTAATATAAAATGTCCACTTTATCCTCCAATCCACTGTTCGAGGCCCTAATCAGCCCGTCGTTCGACACTCCCAGCTGGGGTACTCGACTGCTCACCTATTTCCAAATATAACACTCTGGTAAGATGTAAAATCATCACAAAATACATAATTCACATCAAATGACATCAAGCATACTCAATATGCACTATAAACCTCACATTGTACAATTTACACTTTTTCCAATCCTTTATGCATTAAACATATTCTATCACCACATTTGACTTACATTTCATATATTCATTACTTATAAGCCAAATTAAGAACTTATATACACTTTGCTCAACATTCCATATCAAATATACACCAATTTTCAAGTTTACTTTCCAAGTACTTATATCAAATACCATTTCCATATCTAAATTCATACATTTACATTATATACTCCATTAAACCATATTCAAACCTTTGCTTCCTAATTACTTCAACCTAACACATTAAACCTATAAACTCAACATGGTTTAACCTAGTTGGAATTTATTCCATTCATTCATTTTTCAATACTAATCATTCAAATAACTTAAATACCTATCAAATACATAAGATTCATTCATATAAACCTATTAAACATCAAAGCACAATTCCATTATTCCAGCACCTCACATTCGGCCAAAATGGTTCTTCCACCAAATGGATTTGTTTCCATTAAATGACCACTAATTCATATCAAACACATCAAATACAACTCATTTGAACAAAAATTCCATCAAAATAACATCTTTGAATTATACCTTTTCCTATTAGGGTTTCCTTTCCAACTTTTTGATTTTCTTCCAACCTAAACACATATTTGTTACCAATTAACATCAAAGAATATCTTAAGAACATAATTAAACCAAAAGAATAGTAAAATCACTTACTTTTCCAGTAGTTCTTCCAAAACTTCAAAACTTTGATTTATCAACTTTTCTTGATTTTCCTTTGAATCTAAGGATAGATTTGTGTTTAGAATGATGGAATTAACAAGTTTGGATCAAAAAATGAAAGAAAACAACTTGGTTTGGTGTTCATCAATGGTGGCTGAAACTTGGTGTGAGGAAAGAGAAAAGTTTGGTTGGAAATTTGGCTAAGGAAGATGAAGAGGTTGGAAAAATCAAGTTAAATATCAATGGTGTTATCCTATACATTGAGCTTATGGTAAAAATTGTGAAACCTAGCTTACTAACAATTCAATTCTTGATCTTTTCATCCAATGGTTTGATTTAGGTTAGCCTAAAATGATACCATAGGTTTGCATACACTATATAAGTCCATATTTCAAAAGAAAAGACTAAACTACCCCTAGTTCAAATGGAACCCTATCCGAGCAGCTTAGCCAGAATTATTTTCTACCGGCTTTAATCTTTCAACAATAATTCAAATGACCTTTATACCACTATTTTTATATCCTGATATTCTCTTTTATCACCAAATATGATGTTAATTCCATTAATAACTCAAGGGGTGTGAAATGACCATTTTGCCCCCAATTCACTAAAAAGTCAATTTTATCCGATTTCTTCCTAACAGCTTTTAAACCCCCTCTATTCATATAAATACATCATTTAACATGCAGACATGTCAGATTCATGCACAAATATATAAAAATTCACAACATTCAATTCAAGGCAAAAATCCCAAGGTTGCCCCTTTTTAGTTTAAGTTATAGGTTTAAATTGAGGTGTTATAGCCCTTTTGGAGGTGAATTCCAAACTTCAATTTAACACTTTAGGTATGTTATAGGTTGCATAAAATAATCATCTAACACTTCAAATTAGCCATCAAAATTGATTTGCCTCCAATTCTTCAAAGTGGGCAAAAATGGCAAATTTCTTCAAATTGATTTTCTACAACAAACCAATCATAAATAACTCATCAATTAACTTCCAATTAACATATTCTACACTCAATTTACACATACTAATCCAAAATCACCTAGCCAATTCATACAACTTAGGTTTAGGGTTTGAAAATTGGGGAAAAATGCTATATGCATCAATTGATACAATTAAACATATTACCCAATCTAAACATCTAATAAACCTAAATCAATCATAAAATCAAACAAAATATCATTTTACCTCAAAATGATGAAATAGCTGAAATTTTCAAGTACTTTGTTTCTTGAATTTTCTTGATTTCCAAGGTAGCAAATGGATGGAGGATGGAAGATTCAAGGTTTGAATTAAGTTTCCATTGATTTTCCTTAACAAAATTGAAGGAAAATGGATGGGAGAAGAAGGAGAAATTTTCGGACAAGAATGGGGAAGAAATGGCCAAAAAATTTCTAAGTGAGGCTTATATAGTAAGTCACATTTGGAAAATTTTATTTTGGTCCTTAAACTTTTCTTAAATTATGTTTTTGCCACATTTCCTTCTATAATTTATTCTGACAGTTTTTTTGGAATTTGAATTTCAAATTCAAAGTGAATATTTAAATATCTTATTTTTATTTATAATTTATTATAAAAATAGTTTCAGAGTTGTTCTGAAACTCAGACAGTCCAAATTCCATTATACCTCTAAAGTTTCATTTATTTACAGTTTTACCATCGCTTACTTTTTCAGTGTTCCTAAATATTTTTCACCTCTTTTTTTTTTTTTTTTTTTTTTTTTACTGTATTTACACATGCATATACATAATTATTTACCTCTAGTTAGAATCAGAAATTCATTTATCGACCGGACTGCTATTTTTGCGGCAACGATATCGACACCGACATTTTTCGGAAAATTTTTTCGTTTTCACTCTAACTGAGTTTCTAAAATTATCTTTAGTCATTTTGATGATTTCAAACCACATACTGAGAACTTTAATCATAAAATAATGGCAAGCTTTTCTAAGGTATTACAAAAAAGCTTATGTCTAAATTTTAGATTTTTACCAGATACATAAAGAATGACTTTCATAGTTACGAATTGTCACATCCCCCACTTCAGAAGATATAACAGTCCTAGGGTATAGGAAAGCATAAGGTACCCTAAACCCGTAGAACCCCATATACAAATTTTACGAAAAAATGACAAGGTTTTCTTTGTATTTTCTACTCCATTCCCGGGACCTACTTGTCCCTCCCTTCAATATAAATATAGTTTGCAGAAAACAACACTACCAAAAGTTCTCCTTATACCCTCTATTTTATTTTAACAATTCAATATACAAGGCACTTCGATAATTATCAATACAACACCCACATTTTCATATAGGTAAATTAAGTTCTCATATTTTAGTATACTATTAATTATACAACTATTACTTTCTATTATATATACAACTCAGATTCTTTAAACAAAAACCATGGAGCTTCTATTGAGTTCAATACCAAAAGTTGAGGCTATACATAGATAAATGTGGTTCACAGTAGAGGAAAACTGCAGCTGGAACCGCGTTTATATATCTATCTCCTGAAAAAGAAAAGCAACCACTAAAAGAGGTAAGACATAGCTCAATGAATAATATATATATATAACCTTACTTGTGAGACTTGGTTCTCACAAGGAAGGTTTAAGAATAACAATATATCAAAGAATTCAGTTCTCATAAAGAAATACAATAAAGTGAACTAGCCATTGAAATTTTTGCACAATAAACATATCAAAATAATAGGAGATTTGATAAATATAAATATAATAAATAAATAATTAAGTTGAGGAATATTGAATATAAGTTTCAAGGTGATATGATATCAATGAATCAATATTTTAGTAATCGTTAGCAATAACTATTGATAAATCTGGCAGAAGCTACAGTCCGATAGCATGCCTGTCAATAAAGTCATACGATTGATCAGATCGTATGGTTAGGACCTTCGTATGGTTAGGACCTTACCCCTCTCTTAGCTGCGGATAGCAATGTAATCTTGTGCACAAGTCCGATGATATTATATTTACTCCATCGGATGAGTAGTTCTATTGTTGCTAACATTTAAATTTCATATATAATAAATAATAATTTACAATTGATTTCAACGGTCCTTCATAGGTATGTAGTAATACAAGGGATGCAATATTAATTACATCAAATATGTAACAAAACAGAAAAAAATATTGATGAAACAATTAAATGGATAAATGAATACAAAATGAATAATTAGGGTCTTTCAATTAGGTGCCTCAGTCAAAATTGAAAGAATTATTCCAATGGCAATAATTTCTATTATGATGTTATCTAAGATAATTTTGGAATAATAATAAAGTATAAATGTTAAGAAAACAATTATTCAATTCGATCATAAACAACACAAGGTTAAACTTGGTCAAATTTGAAGGACATTTCAAAATTATAGGAGTTTCAATTACATTCTCAATTCATTCGGTTTCAATATACAAAACAAAAGGTTTGTCACTCATTTAGAAGCAGCAATGAATAATGTACAACTAGAATTCCTTGGCCATCAATGAACAATGTGGTAGTATTCACAACAAATTAATTTGAGTTCAAAATGTTACTCATCTCCAAAATACAAAATGAAGAAAATGACTTCTTCTCCTAGCAAATATAAAAAGAGTGATCCAACTCCTAACACTCTTTTTCCTTTTCTTTTTGAAACACTCAATTATATTTTAGTACTAAACCAATACTCAATTACACAATTCTAAAGTTAATTTTGAAAAACCCCTTTGATTATTAACTTTTTGGTTCCGACAACCCTGCTTCTTTTATTCATATCTCATGATATATTTATCCAAATATTTCAATTATTTTTTCTAATTAAACTAGACATCTTGTTATAACATATTTAAAAATCAGATTTTTCTAAGCTCTGTACAATTTATAGTGGAATTTTGAAGACAGACTTGAAATCTGCAGTCTCCCCTGCAACTTCTATCTGAATACTCCTCACTTTTTTGATTATAACTCACTGTGTAGATATCTAATTTCTACTTTGTTTTCAGAAGATTTTAGTAAGACACAAAGGAAGATTTTTTATGTTTTGAGTTTGTCATGATCCGTTTTCAGATCGCGACGGTCTTAGGGCACGAGAGATACCAATGGTGACCGACACCCGTAGAACCCAATATCACATTCATAATATATAAACCATAATAGATTATCCATTTTAATTAATTACCATCCATTCTGTTATTTTGTAATTCATTCTGTCAATTTCTGCAATTGACTGTAATGATCAAACCATCATATCATATAATCAACATATAACTCATATATCATTAATATCAAATATACATGTTCATCTCCTAACTAACCCATATATACCCCATGGAGCAGCTAGATAATGAACATTAAAATACAGAAATACAGAAAATATACATCAATGACTGTAGCAGAAATCCTCAGATGATGGGATTCTGCAGTCTACTCCTCTCCTGAAATGGTTAAACAATGAAAATGGTGAGTATAGATGATACTCAGTGAATCTATATGCATCAACAATAAAACAGTAGATAATAATGAGGCAATGGTACAAATGAATTAGATAACAATTAATAGGATCTGTAACATATCATAGTATAGCCAAAGAATAAAGTATAGACTCGGTATCATATGGAAAGACAGATAAAGGGATGGATTGTATGAAATCATACAATCTCCAGTAACAGTATGGACCATATGCAAACATATAGGTCTCCAGTAGCATGTCAGTATTAGTGAGCATAAGACTGATTATGTCTTATGGCCAGGACCATAACCCCTCCTAGCTAGGGCATTAGTAATACAATGTGCACATCGCCGACAGTATTTCCCCACTACCCTGTCGGATCGGTAGCTTTGTCAAGCCACATAAGGATCAATAGAAAGAAGCAGTATATCAATGGATACCATTATGCAACAATGGCATCCTCCATATCAATAATCTCAATATCAGTCAATTCAATTATCAATAAAAACAATGGCAATGCTATAGGTAACATACAATCAATGACAAATGGTTTGGCAATTATGAAAGACATGGAACAAAAGTTGGCTCGGTGATGAAAAACGGTAGGCAAATTGGCATGCCAACATCGCTGGCGACAATGGCATTCAAATGGTAGGACTATGGAATACAAAACAATAGGCCAAAGGCAAATAAACTAGGCATTTCATCAAACATATGGTGGGCATACAATGGCAAGCTAATAGGTAGGTTTAGGTGCAACATTGACTTGCCCAATTCAATCAATATCAAACTACATTATCAACAATGGTATAGGGAGGAGTATCAAATGATAACTAAATCATGAATATCAAATGCATTAAATTCTACCCCCCTATAAATAAATTCGTCCTCGAATTTAAATAGATACATACCTCACTGCTGGAACAGGAATGGATATCTGCTGCTCATCTCTTTCTCACTCTCCCAAGTGCACTCCTCCATGGACTGGTTCCTCCAGAGCACTTTAACCATCGGGATCTCCTTATTCTGTAACTGTCTGACCTGTCGATCAATGATCTCCACTGGTAGCTCCTTATAAGACAAGTCATCACTGATATCCATATCCTGAACCTCTAATATATGAGATGGATCAGATACATACTTTCGCAGCATAGAGATATGGAAAACTGAATGTACGTGGCTCATGCTAGGTGGAAGAGCAAATCTATAGGCCACATTACCAATCTTCTCAAGAATCTCAAACGGGCCTATAAACCTTGGTGATAACTTACTCCTCTTCCCAAATCTTATAATACCCCTTAAGGAAGATATGATTACCAACTGCAAAATGTACATCCTTCCTCTTCGGATCAGCATAACTCTTCTGCCTATTGAAGGCAGTCCTCATCCTCTCTCTGATCATAGGCACCTTTTCCATAGTCTCTCTAATCAACTCTGGCCCCTCAAGCTGCTTCTCTCCTGGCTCCACCCAACATACTGGAGATCTACACTTCCTACCATATAATGTTTCAAATGGAGCAATACCAATAGAAGAGTGGTAGCTATTGTTATATGAGAACTCTATCAATGGCAGATAATAATCCCAGTTACCTTTGAAATCCAAAACACACAATCTAAGCATATCCTTCAAAGTCTGGATTGTTCTCTTCGACTGCTTATCAGTTTGCGGATGGAAAGCAGTACTAAACCGTAACTGGGTACCCATGGCCTCTTGAAACTTCTACCAAAATCGTGAAGTGAACTATGTACCCCTGTCTGAAATAATCATCGAAGGAACTCCATGAAGTCGTACAATCTTATCCACATACAATTGTACATATTGAGCTGCCGTGTAACTGGTCTTAACCTCTAGAAAATGAGCAGGCTTCGTCAGACGGTCTACAATTAACCATATGGAGTCATAAACCCTCAAAATCCTCAGTAGACCCACTACAAAATCCATGGTCACTTGCTTTCATTTTCACTCTGGTAACTCAATCTCTTGAAGTATCCCTGATGGCTTTTGATGCTCGAACTTAACCTGCCGACAAGCTAAGCATTTAGACATAAACTGAGCCACATCTCTCTTCATCCCAGGCCACTAATATACATCTCTCAGATCATGGTACATTTTGGTAATCCCTGGATGTACACTGTATGCTGAATAGTGAGACTCTCGCATAATCTGATCCCATAGCCCTTCAAAATCTAGTACACATATGCGCTTCCCACATCTCAGTGCCCCATTCTCTATTGTAAACTCTGTCATCTTCCTACTCTGTACCTCTCCCTCGAGCTTCAGTAGATAAGGATCCCAATCCTGAGCCACTTTAATATCATCAAGTAACAATGACTTCACTCGAAATTGGGTTATCAGAGCCTGGTTCCGATCCTGGGATCCCAACTCCAACTCCAATCCTAAATTTGCCAACTCTCTCATCTCTCGGATCAATGGCCTCCTGCCAATCACAATATGAGCTAGACTGCCCATCAATTTCCTACTTAGTGCATCCGCCACTACATTGGCCTTACCCGGGTGATAAAGGATCTCGCAGTCATAATCCTTAAGTATCTCCACCCATCTGTGCTGTTGAAGATTCAGATCCTTCTGCTGAAATATATACTGTAAATCTTATGATGAGTATATATTTCACATTTCGATCCATACAAATAATGTCTCCAAATCTTTAATGCAAATATAACCACTGCCATCTCTAAGTCATGTGTCGAGTAATTTGCTTCATGCTTCTTTAACTGACGAGAAGCATAAGCAATCACCCTACCAATCTATATCAATACACATCCCAGACTAATCCGTGAAGCATCACAATAAATAATAAATTTCTCTCCCTCTACTTGTAATGCCAACATTGGAGCACTAGTGAGGCAATACTTCAGAGTCTGGAAGCTGCGATCACACTCATCAGTCCATACATACTGCTCCTGTTTCCTCATCAATCTAGTCAATGGAGCTGCAATTCGAGAGAAATCCTTCACAAACCTCCTGTAATAACCAGCCATACACAAAAAACTGCGAACCTCTGAAACACTGGTAGGATGAGGCCAATTAGCAATCGCTTCTATCTTCTGAGGATCCACCTTAATCCTATCCTTACAAATCACATGTCCCAGAAAACATACTTTGGTTAGCCAGAACTGGCATTTAGATAACTTAGCATACAATCGATGCTCCCGAAGTATCTGCAACACAATCCTCAGATGCTCCTCATGCTCCTCCTCACTCCTAGAATAAATAAGTATGTCATCAATGAATACAATGAAAAACTTATCCAAATATGATATGAACACCCTGTTCATCAAATCCATAAAAGCAACAGGTGCATTGGTCAACCCAAATGGCAACACCAAAAACTCGTAAATGCCCATATCGGGTCCTGAAAGCAGTCTCTGGTATATCACCCTGCTTAATCTTTAACTGATGATACCCATACCTCAGATCTATCTTCGAAAAATGGCTGGCACCTTGCAGCTGATCAAACAAGTCATCTATCAGTGGCAATGGATACTTGTTTTTCACTATTACCTTATTCAATTGCCTATAATTGATACACATCCTCAAAGAGCCATCTTTCTTCCTTACAAACAGTACCGGTGCACCCCAAGGAGAACTACTTGGTCTGATGAACCCTTTATCCAATAGCTCCTGTAACTGTATCTTCAATTCCTTCAGTTCTGCTGGAGCCATTCTATATGGTGGAATAGATATAGGGTCTGTGCCTGCATGCACCTCAATCTCAAACTCAATCTCCCTATCTGGGGGCAATCCTGGCAACTCCTCAGGAAACACATCAGGAAACTCCTGAACTACCTGTATCTGATCCAACTATATAGAAGATCTCTGTACATCCACTACATGTGCTAAATAGGCTGAATAACCTTTCCCAATCATCCTCCTGGCCTGGATAGCAGAAATCAGGTTAACACGAAACTCCCGAATATCACCCTGAAACTCAAACTCTGGCTGCCCCTCAGGCTGAAATCTAACCCTCTTTCGATAATAATCTATAACTGCTTGGTGCCTCATCAGCCAATCTATACCCAAAATAACATCTAGCTCTAACACAGACAACTCAATCAAATCAGCACGCAAGATATGATCATCAATCTCAATAATGCAATCAGGGTAGTAAAAATCCACAATAACACTAACACCCATAGGAGTAGCAATCATCAAAGGCACATCTAATAATCTCCTCTCTTTATTCAATTTAGGTGCAAAGTGTGGTGACACAAATGAGTGAGTAGCACCAGAATCGAATAAGGCATCTGCAATCTCATTCTGAATCAAGATAGTACCTGTAACCATATTGTCTGCTCTCTAGGCCTCCTGGGTGTTGACTGCAAACACTCTGCCCTGATCCCTACCAACTGGAGCCTGACTACCACTGGGAGCCTATCCTCCTCTACCTCTGCCTGTAGCCTCTCTGCCTATGTTCTGACTCGCAGGAACCACTAGCTGAGAAACCGTAACAGATGGCTGCTGATCAGCCCTTAATGGACACCTGTTAGCATAATGGCCCTGCTAGCCACACCTCAAACAAGCACCAGTCTGTCTCCAACACTCCCCTCCATGTCTCATATCACAAAACCCACAACTGGGAATGCTAGGTGTTTATGCAGCTGGTCTCGAAGAACCCTGAGAGTATACAGGTGCTGACTAAACCACAGGCGGTCCTCTAGTATGAATCCTCCTCCTCTGACTACTAACAGATGATCTTTGTTCAAACCATGGCATTGGATCTGTCTCCCTAGGATGGGAGCTGCTCTCCCCCTCCTAACCTGTGATCCTGGACCCCCTTTCTTCTTCTAGTCCCTTTTAGCTCTCTCAGCCTTATACTTTTCTTCCATCTGGGTGGCTTTATCAATCGCTGTCATCAAGGAAGGAAACTCAGTAGCCAGTAAAGCATTATATAATGCAGCATGAAGACCCCTCCGAAACCTACTAATCAGATCAGCCTCTGTAGGTAAAATATGAGTAGCATACCTACTCAACTTGATAAACTCCTCTGCGTACTCCTCAACAGACTTATCGCCCTACTCTAACTGCTCAAACTGAATAAGATTCTGGGTCTTCACTCCCTCTGTAATGAACTCGTCAATAAGACCTTGCCGAAACTCAGCCCATGTAGGTGGGTGCTCACCATATAACCTGGGCTCTATCCTCCTAGAAAACCAGGTCTATGCCTTATCCTTCAGTAACAACCCAACCAATTCAATAGCTCTCAACTCTGAACATTGTAGTCTCCTTACTACCTTTTCTATCTCCTCCAAGAAATCTACAGGATCAGTGCCTCTATCTCCCCTGAACTCAATCAAGTTTAGCTTCAAAAAACTAAACATCAATACTCCACCCACCTCTATCACTCTCCGACCTCCCTGTACATAGGCTCCCTCTGAACCCCCACTGGCTGCATAGGAGCCGGTACTAATGGAACTGTCTCTGGTACTACAGGTGGAGGTACTACTACTGGAGTGGGTGGTGGAGGTATATGCTGACGCTCCCATCTCAAATCAGCCATCTCTCTCTGTAACTCCATTAATCCCCTCATTATCTCTACTCTACAGGGGTCATCGCCCCTTTCTGAATCCTCTGAAGTCCGTCAGGATCTAGACGGACCCTCTGATATTGTAATCTCCCTCACTAATGACTCATTGGAGGCTACCTCTGCCTCCTTGGTATCTCTGTCCCTATCGTTGGACATCTTTGTAATCTGTCAATAAAAATGAAAACATACTCAGAATATGATAGAAACACAGAATAATAATATATAACAGACGATAACAGCAAAAGAAGTAAAGGAAATCCTATGCTCCAGGGTATACTTAATTCTACCCCATTCTATAATTAGTCACTATTCCTCTGTAATTCAGGTACTATTCATCTGTAACCTAAATTCCATTGTTTGTAACCTAGAGCTCTGATACCACCTCTGTCATGACCCGTTTTTGGATGACGATGGTCTAAGGGCATGGGAGATACCAATGGCGACCGGCACCCGTAGAACCCAGTATCACATGCGCAATCTATAAACCACAATAGATTATCCATTTTAATTAATTACCATCCATTCTGTTATTTTGTAATTCATTCTGTCAATTTCTGCAATTGGCTGTAATGATCAAACCATCATATCATATAATCAACATATAACTCATATATCATCAATATCAAATATACATGTTCATCTCCTAGCTAACCCATACATACCCTATAAGCAGCTAGATAATGAACACTAAAATACAGAAATACAAAAAATATACATCAATGACTGTAGCAGAAATCCTCGGATGACAGATGATGGGATTCTGCAGCCTACTCCTCTCCTGAAATGGTTAAACAATGAAAAGGGTGAGTATAGATGATACTCAGTGAATCTATATGTATCAACAATAAAACAGTAGATAATAATGAGGCAATGGTACAAATGAATCAGATAACAATAAACAGGATCTGTAAGAGGTCACAGTATAGCCAAAGAATAAAGTACAGGCTCGGTATCATATGGAAAGACAGATAAAGGGATAGACTGTATGAAATCATACAATCTCCAGTAATAGTATGGACTATATGAGAACATATAGGTTTCCAGTAGCATATCAGTATCAGTGAGCATAAGACTGATCAGATCTTATGGCCAAGACCATAACCCCTCATAGCTAGGGCATCAATAATACAATTTATACATCATCGATAATATTTTCCCACTACCCTGTCAGATCGGTAGCTCTGTCAACCCACATAAGGTTCAATAGAAAGAAGCGGTATATCAATGGATACCATTATGCAATAATGGCATCCTCCGTATCAATAATCTCAATATCAGTCAATTCAATTATCAATAAGAACAATGGCAATGCTATAGGTAACATACAATCAATGACAAATGGTTTGACAATTAAGAAAGACATGGAACAAAAGTTGGCTCGGTGATGGAAAATGGTAGGCAAATTGGCATGCCGATATCGCTGGCGACAATGGCATTCGAATGGTAGGCCTATGAAATACAAAACAATAAGCCAAAGGCAAATAAACTAGGCATTTCATCAAACATATGGTGGGCATACAATGGCAAGACGATAGGTTAGGTTTAGGTACAACATTGACTTGCCCAATTCAATCAATATCAAACTACATTATCCACAATGGTATAGGTATCAAAGAAATAAAAATCAATAACATTAAAATGGCTCAAATTGGCATAGGAATTCAAGGCAAAAATCAAAGAAAACTAAGGCAATGAATAGTAAATCTCATTCGACCAAAGATGGATTTTTAGGGTAGGTTTCCAATCATCAATTCAATCAATTAGGCATGTTATTTGATGCATTTTAGACTCACCTAATGCTTCAAATAGCCTTGGACAATTCAATTCCACTGAATTCTTCCAATTGAACCAAATAGAGCACTTATGTCAAAACTTCAATTCTACATCAAACAAACCATTAATTAATCACCTATTCACATCCAATTAACATATTCTAACATCAATTAATACTAACTAACACTAAATCATCAAACCCTTTCTTACAACTTCAAATTAACAAAGCAAATTAGGCATTCCTATCAATTAGCATCAATTGATGTAATCTAACTACAAACCCATCGAATTCAACCTAAATAACATCTAATTAATCAATAAAATCAAACAAATAAATTCTTTACCTTGGATGAGTGTATGAGCTGAATTCTCCCTTTCCAAATTCCTTGAAATCTTTAGCTCCTTTCTACAAATTGATGATGGAATTGAAGAGAACTAAGTTAATACTTAAGTTTTCTATCAATTTGCTTTAAGAAATTTGGAAGAAATGAAGAAGAAAATGGAGGAAGAAGAATGGGATGGTGATTCGGCCAGTTAGAAGAAAAAGAAGAAAGATGAACAATTTTGGCTGAGTAAGAAATAAAAAGAAAAATCATATTGGAAATTACAACTTAATTCTTGAACTTCCATCCATCACACTTTGATCCAAAATCTTCTGTAATTTATTCTGTCAGGATTTGGATTTCAAAATGCGGAGTCAATAAGCTTATTTTAATTTATACTTATTTATAAAAATGGTTTCAGAGTCATTCTGTAACTCTGACGGATCAATTTTTACTATTCACCTTAAACTTTCTTTTATTTATGATTTTGCCATTAGTTACTTTTTCAGTGTTCCTAAATGATTTTCACTTATTTATTTTTACCAAAATTACACATGTTTTATGGTGATCTTTTACCCCCAGGTCAACTTCAGAAATTCTTCTGTTGACCGGACTGCTAATTTCTCAGCAGTATTCCCGACACTGCTGCTTTCTGGAAAAGTAACTAGTTCGCTTTCTAACCGTGTCTCTAAAATTATTTTCTATCATTTCAAGACTTTTGAACTACATACTGATAACTAAATCATGCATACATGTTTGGAATTTATAGGGTATTATAGAGTTTTCCCTGAATCAAACTTTAAGGTCCTCAAAATTACAAAACACAGTAGAGTCTCTTAGCACAAACCCTAACCTGAGTCGGCCTCACTTCGAGACCTCTATCTCTTAACAAAATAAGAATTTGATAAAACTTCCTTAAAGAAAAATAATATAGACATGTAAATCTACAACTTTTATGTTTAAGAATCTTAAAATTCCAATTTTAAGAATACAAAAACTTAGTCTAAAGATTCTATCAAGTCACGAGAAATTCAGAATTTCCAAGGATTAACTTCTAATTTAACTTCCTTTCATCAATTAAACCTCCAAATTATCAATTAAATTCATTACATTAAATTATAGAGGTAGATGAGAACATTACCACTTGAATTCTTGGACAAAATTTTCCTTAAATCTCCAATAATTTTGAAGAAGAGAAGCTTTAAAAATGAAGGTATGAAAATTGATGAAGATGGAGATATTATTTGAATAAGGAATAAATTGAGCAAAATTTTGAAAAATTTTTTATGGTGAAATTTTGGCCAAGAGAAGAGGAAGAAGAAAATGGTAAAATTTTTCTCTAATTATATTTATTTATAATAATTAATATCCAATTAGAATTTTTAGGAAAAGAAAATTTAAGAAAAAGAAAAAGGAAATGAATTTAACCCATTTTATGTCTAAATTAATTTAGATAAAATTAAACAAATTAATTTTGTTGGAGAAGACTCCACTTGGCCTGCCACCTTACTCCATTTATTTATTTATTTATTTTTTTAATTATTGGTCAAAGTTTGACTTCATCTTTCACAAATTACAAAATTGCTATTTTCTTTTTCTTATTTTTCTATCTCTTTTACTTCTTTACTTAAGTACATAGAGTTTATCAATTTTATTCAATTCTATTTTTAATTTATCTATTATTCATCTGAATTTAGGCCTGTGAAGAAAAATTGGATAAAATATTATTTTAAAATTTATTAAAAATCGAATACCGGAGGGTGTCCAACTTAGGCTTTCTAAATTTTATTCTAATTCTTTTGATTTGTTTTATTAACTAATACTTTTTCTAACCTTATTTAATTTCTTAATCATTTTTTCCATGATATTTAACCACCTAACTCAAGTCACCCATAATCAATTCCAAGCAATTCACTTCCTACTTTTATAAAAATTTATCTACCCATTCTCGTTTCATATAACTATCTTTAAACATTTTTAGTTTTCTTTTAGGGTTATTATATGAAACTCATCTTTATGGATGTGAAGTGCCGGGCTTTATATAAATCAGCTCATTTGTCAACCATTAAAAAATTAAATCATCTTCTCTCTTTTCTTTATTTCTCAACCAACAAACCCTAAATGTATTTTATCTATATTTCTAAGGTATTAATACCCTCATTAATGCTTTATTTTAGAAAGCAAATACTTTAAGAAGACCATTAAATACTCCCAAGATTAAGATTTCTTCAAAATTCCCATTTGAGGAGAAACAATTATTTTCTCTATAACTTGATTTCTGTTATGATTTGAGGTTATAGGTTGTTAGAATAGTTATGTATGAGTTATAGAGAGTATGTTATATGCATTTATGGCTAAAGATTTTGGCTGTTAAAAGAATTAGGGCAAATGATAAATAATAATGTGAATAGTAATAATTTCTCTAATCTTCTATAATTATCTTGGAGAATGGTTAAATTAAGTTTAAGAACTATCTAAGTTAGCCTTAGAGAGTATCTATTTGCAAGAAATTGATTGGATAATGTTAGGTGAGGAAAACCCTAAAATAGTGATTTATTAAAATGTGTCAGGCTTGGAGCAATAATGTGCTTATGAGTTGGTTTAAAGCTTGATAGGGTTCTTGAGCTTCAGTTTGGATTGTTGCTTTATTGGAGGTGAGTTATGCATATGTGCTTGTATATATTTATGTATGTATACCTATTTCCTATGTTATATTGAACCTAAGTTTTATTTTGAGCATATCTATGCATTTTCCAAATTGTTAAATCCTTTGAAAACAATGTTGCTTGACTATGTACGGTTTGTTGCTATTGTTATGATTTTTGAGTTGGAATTACTACCCATTTCTTTGGAACCAACTCGTTATTATTGTATAAACCGATTAATCTAAAATGTTCATAGTTATATAATCTGTTGATTGATAAGAAATACTATTGCAAATACTTATATTCTGAACTGAGTAGATGTTATTGTCAGAACACCTTCCCTATGAGGGATAAATCACAGGACTTTGTGCACCAGAGACTCAATTGATAGAGCCAAAAGTGTCAGGGTCGTTCCTAGAGGGGACAAAGTTTCTTTAGGCATGTGTTAGTGCAAACACATGTACTTTATAAGGAGATCATACTACTCCTGCTCTGTTTATGGATGTCATCAGACTACTGTTTTGTTTCTCTGTTGTTTTGACATTTACATTGCCTTACCCTGCACACATATGTATATATATGTAATGTGCCATTTCTTGTAGGCACTTCTGTCTTTTGACTTCTGATTTATGATTTATGATTTATGATTTTGATTTTGATATGTATAAAACCATTGATTATATATATATATATATATATATATATATATATATATATATATATAAGATAACATTCTGAACTTTTGGTTTGATTCTGAACCTCATGTATGACATATGCATAATTCATTGAGTTGAAGACTCACCCTACTTCTGTTGTGGTTTTAAGGTACTAGAGTCATTGTTCCAGAGACTGAGGATAGAGCTTCTTAACTTCTTTCTCTAAGAAGCTAATTGAAAGTATAGATTCTGATCATTTTGGACATTTTTGTTATTTTTTTGAGATGTAATCCTCTTAGAGCTCCATAATTATTGAATGGTCTATAGTATTCTTTTGGGTTATCATTTGTTCATTTTGGATAGAGGACTTTGTTTGCCTTTGATCCATGGTGAACAAGTTAATCATTTTTTTGGATGATTATATCACAGGATAATATTACAGGTTGATGATGTTTATGATTATGGATTGTGAATGGATATAGATATTATTTTTTGTTGCCACATGTTAGGTTGGTGTGTTCTATAGATTTTTGGTGGCCTTAAGCCTACCTATGCCCTAGAACCATCGTATCTCAAGTTTTGGGATTTGACAAATGTGGTATCAAAGCTTAGGTTTGAAGTTATAGTTAATCTGTGGCAATGAGTATATGATTAGGAAAATTATAGAGCATAAGAATTCTATCTTGTCAATATTCTGTTATCCTTTGTTATGAATCTTTATTTATGTCTGATCTAAATCTAAAATATTTATTCTATTATCAGTTCTGATATGCCTCCTAGACGTGGTCATGGTAGAAGCAGAAGACATGGTCGTCCTAAGAGAGATGTTTCTTTCGAGGCCTGTTCTGTTGGCCGAATAGGGGATAATGAGGTTCCTCCAACACCTCTATTAGATATGGCTTAGAGATGATGGTTGAGTATATTGCCTAGCAGAGGCAACAGGCTCCTCCAGTATAGGTGGCTCCAGCTCCGCCACCATGATATAATGCAAAATAGCATAGGTTTTTAGGTATTTATTTATGTATGTTTTGTATAATTGCATGTGTCTTTTTATTAAGTAATGTTGGAAATTTGTATGTTTTATGTTTTCTTGAGTTTTGTAGGTTTTTTGAGATAATTTGGGTAAAATGAAGAAAGCAAGGAATGATTTAAGCAAAGATGAGAAGTTTTAGACTAGTGCCGAGTTGGCACCAGTGGCGTCGAGTCATTTCAGAGACCATGCATGTCGACTCGTGCCACGGCGTACCGAGTTGTGATAGAAACTCTCCGTGCCGAGTCACCCAGTCTGTGTTGAGTAGTTACAGTACCCTTCACAGTGCCTTTTCACTTTCATCCCTTTTTGGAAGAGGCACGAATTGGGATACTTAGGGTCCTATAAAATCATGTATTTTCTTATGTTTTAGGGGAGGAACTGATAGTTTTTTAGATAGTTTAGATAGTTTTTGTTTACAAACACTTAGTGTTATTTCAAGTATTAAATTTAATTCTAAGTCTGAAGAATTGGAAGATGTTCAAGAAAAGCATTTAAAGAGGCTATCCTTTACAAAGTAATTTTCTGGAGAGCATTGAAGAAGACATCCACAAGTTTCCTCTCCCTTATATTTTGACTTAGTTTTCTTGATGTTTAACTTGTCTTCTTGCCATTATCTTGTTATTAGCACTATGTATTTGCTTTGAGTTTAGTTATTTGAATTGCAATGAAGTTTTAATTCTATCTACTATCTTTTCTATATGCATTAAAAGATTTAATCTCAATTGAGTTCTTAATTTTGTTGTGTATGTTTGATCACCATATATAACTTGTTAATCAATTGATTCACAACGAGAGTTGGGATAATTTGGTGGAAATGTAATTAAAGTTACTTAGGGGATAAGAAAGTACTTGGAGACAAGCAATTCTCCCTAAGGGATTAAAGAAATGACATGGAACTTGATGGTTTTGTTCTATCTCTATAATGACATGAGAATGCTTATAGACTCTAGATCAAAATACTTTTAATTGATAATGAGAGTTGCTTTTAAGAAAATTAGGTCATTTTCTCCGATCTTTGCATGCATATAACTTTTATAGATGGAATCAATTCTGATTTGTAAATCTAAGAACTATCTTTAATTATTCATTAATTAGGATAATAGATATTGCATTTAGTTTAGAAACCAATCTCCTATTAATATTGTTTGACTATCCATATTAGTATCTATTTGGTTAATACAAAATCCTCTCAAATTCCCTGAGTTCGACATCCCACTCACTCTATACTAAGTCCTAAAGACTAGGGTATACAAATAATCCTGCAACACACCACAACTACCTTTAGTTATGCCGGTCAATGAGGTATATTTTGAGAAATTTTTGAAGCTTAAGCCAGCATAGTATAAAGGTGAGGTAGACCCTACTAAATTCTTAGAAGAAGTTGAAGATAAGGCATATATTTTGAGGGTTTCAGATAGGAGTGCTGTAGAATTTGCGAGTCACCTTATAAAGGGTGATGTCTGTGACTGGTTCAAGAGAAGTATCTATGATTTTCTTAGAGGTAATAAGGATATTACTTGAGCTCATTTCAGGGAGCTTGTCATGAAGGATTTTCTTTTGGAATTAGTTAGAGAGGCTAGAGCCTTGGACTTTGAGAGGTTTGTACAGACTCCTGATATATCTGCATCTGAATATGCTAAGAGGATTAGCAACTTAAGTAAGTTTGCTCATGCTCTAGTGCATGATGAGGTAGCACAGGTTCATCAGTTCAGGAGGGGATTATTGACCCTAATATTTAAGATTCTGTCAGTATATAAGTTTGATTTCTTTTCCACGCTGGTGGATAAGGCGAGAGTTATTGAGAATCGAGAGATGAAAGTAAGGTCTGCTAGAGAGCAGAGGAAGAAAGCAAATATAGGAGGTCCATCTAAGTCAGGTAAAGATGAGAGTGGAGTGAAGAGTATGGGTTTTTCTCTTCATATTGAACCGATTGGTTCTGTAGGTCAGTTAGGTCGATCTCAGCAGAGACATAGTACTTCCAGACATACTACATAGATGAGTTATGGTTCGGGTAGTTTGGCATTTCCTAGAGGTTTAGAAAGAATCATTCCGACTAATGCTATAGAGAGACAGGTGTTTGTTTCAGATGTGGTCAACCTGACCACTTTTATAATATCCTAGAAAAGTTTACCATGATTTTATGATTAACGTTCTCAGTATATGGTTTGAAATTATCGAAATGACAAAAGATAATTTTAGAAACTCAGTTAGAGCTAAAACGGAAAACTTTTTCGGAAAATGTCGGCGTCGATATAGTTGCCGCAAAAATAGCAATCCAATCAACAGATGAATTTATGATTCTGACTAGAGGGTAAATGATTATGTATATGCATGTGTAAATACAATAAAAAGAAAGAGGTAAAAAATATTTAGGAACATTTGTGAGGCCTCGCCCGAGCACCACCGTCCGGGCCCGCCCGCTCTTCGAAGGAAAAGAGGGCATTGGGGCATCGGAGCGCTCATATAGGGGCAATTTCTCACGGAGGAGATGAGCTTAGCGCCTTTTATTTGAAAAAAATTTTGATTGCTTTGAAGTCACCACCTTAAGTTCTTTTTGTTGGGAAAATTTAAGGTAAAAACCCATTTTGACTCCAATTTTATCCCAAAGGTAAAAAGTGCACTAGTCCTTGAAACCAAAGAGGATTCGGGGACTAGGTTTTCGGTTGAACTTGGCTTTCAATTTTAACCTCGATTTAAAATGATTTTCATGAACAATTAAAGGAATGACATATAGGATGCATGAACAAATAATTAAAT